>LTAE01000146.1:31959-64475 GCA_001647135.1 Pontederia paniculata | reverse complement strand
TTACTTCTATATAATTATCACATCTAAAATCTAATGCACACGTTATTGATGATGTACTCGCGATTGAAGATGACATGAGAAACTAAAGTTGTTTTTAACTTAATTAATTTGTTGATTGAAAGCGTGGACTTCCCTCAAGTGACCCCATATTGCGTTGCCTTCCACACTTGCCAAATATACTTTATAGCTTTATATAAGCGTAAAATATACACTTCATAATTAACATTTTAGCCTATCGACCAACATGCTCAGCATGACGCACTTGACACGCTGGTCACGGCATTACATGCCCTCCAGTTTTGTCATGGAACGGGGATCAATAAGACAAGCAAAGGTGGCGGGCATCACCTTCTTATCGCCGGCCAGTCGACCATGCCCGGCGGCGACGTTACGTCGGGCGGCGGCGCGAGTCCTGACCAACCGCAGTACTACGGCATCGACGTCGGCTTCATGCTCACGGCCGTCCTGTGCGTCATCTTCATCGCCCTCCTTGCGTTCGCGCTCCACCTCTACGCCCGGTACCTCATCTCGCGCGACCGCCAGCGCCGCACCGCCGTCACCATTTTCCACGCCGCAGTTGCCGCCGAAGACAGCGCCACAGCTCTCGACCCCTCAGCCGTCGCGCGGCTCCCGACCTTCGTCTACGGGAAAGGGGATTCGCCCTGGGGCGCGGGCGACGCGATCAGCGCCGCGGAGTGCACGATATGCCTGAGCGTGGCGGAGGAAGGGGAGGCGATGAAGCTGCTGCCGAACTGCGGGCATTTGTTCCATGTGGTGTGCATCGACAAATGGTTTCGGTTCAACTCGACCTGCCCCGTATGCCGCGCCGACGCCGTCGTGCCCGAAGGCATGGCTGCCGGGGCGGCCGCAGCCGAGGCTTCCCAGGCGTCGGGGACGCTGCGGCCGCTGCGACCTGATCAGTTGCGCGGCGAGAACGCTCCTTCTGTGTTAGGTGTTCATGAGAGGTGATGAGTCGGAAGTAACGGGCGACGGAGTGCAGTTTGAGACTCCATTACAGTAATTTGTTATTCTTTTTGGTCTAATCTTGTGATTTGTTTTTCATGGGAGGTTTAATCTTGTGATTTTTGTTGATATACTCCATACATTTTTAATGAATTGACCGGATTCCAGATTTAATTCTAATACAAGAAGGTGGTAGTGTAAATATTCGGAATAATATGTATATAATATAGGAGAATGGACAGCGGCTTTAGTTAGGTGGTTTTAATTGATTACTCATTACTGATAAAAAAATAAAAAAAAACTTGGTAAATTACTGATAACAAATTAATTCTAAAATATTATTGTATTTGTAATGTGATAAATATTTTAAAATAACTACAACAAAGGAGTTCTAAATCTAAATTTAAATTTATGATTAGTTTCAAATTTATTGTTCTGCTGAAAAAACAAAACAACAATAAACTAACAATCATTTAAAAATTTTTAAAAGAGTCTCATGTAAATTATTGATAAGTCTAAAAATTTAATTTGTTAATATTGAGATTTTATAAATATACTTTCTATTTTTATGAGTATTTATTATATTTTAATAAAATCATATTATTTAAACATCAAATATATATATGTTTATTATATATAATTTATTCGCGGATCGTGCGAGTAATAGACTAGTATATATAAAAGGAGAGGTAGAAGTAACCACGTGGTGATCTCTTATGAAGCTGTAGATTTATTTAATATATATTATATAGATTTTATAGGTAATATAATAATAAAATTATATGAGAGATCACCACGTGATTATTTCTACCAATCTTTTTATATATACAGATTATGCATATTTTTTCTTTTATTCAATCAAATGTGTTTTTAATTGGATCACTAAAAGAGGAAACTATTTATTTGATTATCGTTTTTGATATTTTGCTCGATTAATCTATGTCGTTCTGAATTACATGCCTCACTATGATGTGCGAGCTCTTAGTAAAAATTGTCTGCATACAAAGAGATTCAAATTTGAGAATTTTTTAAATGAGTAAGAGTTGTTTCTACTCAATTTCAATCCGCATTAGTAAACTAATTTTTAATACGAGCACCTTACAAATTTGAATCCATAATTTTTAGATCATATTTTGATATTATATAAAGTAAATGTGCTACCCATAATCTTAGAAATTTAAGATGTTAAAAACAATTTTTTTTATATTTATGTTCTTAATACTTTTTTTATATGAGTAATTGACAATTTTGATGTAGTTCAATTCATCATGTGGATAACTAAAATAAGAAATTATTTTTTAATTAAGAGCTCAAATAAATTTAAATTTAGGATCCCTGGATTAATATCCTAAAAATTTAAGCCGATAAAAAATAAAATCTTTATATTAATATGTTAAATTAGATATATATCATTTATCTTAAATGTTTTTTGAAGTGAAACATATTTTACATTTATTTTTATATTTTTCAGGTGCCACATATTTAAATAGGTAACACCATGTTATCTAATCTCATCAATCGTAGAATGTTAAATTTATGTTGAATAAAAAAAATTAGAAGAGAAAAAATTTGTCATTCATCGTAAATCTAACCTCTTATAGTTGAGAATATAGGTAATATTGTTGTTATCTAGAAATAGAATATTAATTTTTCGTGACAAAAAATCAATACAACTTTTCAATTTAGTTATATTTCGTATTTATTAAGTTTTTCTTAAATGTAAAAGAATGACTTTTTTAAGAAGTAGGTAATTTATCACAAGTATATATATAATCTAAATTTTGAATGAATTTACGGTACACTGAACTGCAACCTCATAGATGTATATTTAAGCAAAACTACGAATTGGTGGAAGATACATTATGATAAGCTAATTAATGTCTTTTTTCACTTTTGTATTTAAACAATTGAAAATATTTCCTATATTTATTCTAAAATATGGTTTCATCTATAGAGATTTAAAAAATAATCTTCTTTTTTTACGTATTTGTATATGAACTTCATGACCATAAATTGTATATTTTTTTAGAAAATTTAGTTACTTTCCTAGATATAAAAAAATTATTTATAATAACTAAATATATTTTTCATTATATAAATATAATCTAAAATTTAAATTCATTTATGCTAAACCTTTTATAACATCCTTCATAAACAAATGATTTGAGGTTCAATTTTTATCATTGAACAAGCCTTATGTCTCATTTTATTTTTTTTATATGATCGCAAGTGACCTAATTTTAGGATTAACTTTTCATTAGGTGTATTAAGTATATATGTCAACACTTCCCCCCTCACACACGTAAAACATTTTTCGGTTGAAATGTAAACATTTTAAGAAAATAAAAAAAATGAATGCCGCTCTATTAAGAATTATTATATGATAAATTAGGCCACCAAGTCAACATCCATTACCTGCTTCTCCATCCCTTTACCACTTGCAAGTTGCAACCGTTCCAATAAATATTATTATACTACTAATAAATACTTGTTGAATTCGTAATCTTAAAATCCAACTTTGGCAAATGCAAAACAAATAATAATACTACTTTATAACTTCATTTCATAATTCTAGATTAATTAGTATATTTAAAATAATATATATTGTTATGAAAATAGACGAGAGAGAGAAAATCACACGGAAGACACACAGATTTACGAGGTTCACCTTTAATTGAGCTACGTCCTCGGACGGCGGCTAGAGTTCTTTTTTTGATGTTGTAAAACAGTAGATGATACAAGATATAGTATAACACAAACCCTAGGGAGTTTATATATGGACTCCCAATACAAAATAGGAAACATAAGTCCTAAGGATGTCTAGGTTTCGGGGGCTTCGCCCCCGAGCCCCCGCAGGGGATCCCCCAGACCCCCCTCAGACTCGCTGACCGAGCAACGAGACCTCCGTATGGAACGGGCGGCTTCGTCGCCCCAAATATTCGACGACTGTGATGTGCAGGGGTCATATGAGTTTCCACTGAGTTAAGATTCAAGGCATTATCAATATATATAAAAAATTTAATAAATATATATTTGGTCGTGTCCTATTAGTTAAATTATTGAATATAAAATTTATGATTAAAAAAATAAATAAAAAATAAAAAATTTAAATCAATTGTTTATTTTTAATCATAGATCTTAAGATACACCATGTATTTGAGTACATCTTCATTAAATTTTTATTTAAAATGTTTATCTGAAACTCAAATAGTAAACTACTTTCTCCAATAAAACTTTTAACTGGAGAATATTAATTAATAATAATAATAATTCCTCCAATAACACTTTTTCAGTTTTTCTCCTAATCCATAAACTCGAGAGACCCGGAGCAGCTCCACCAAATCACACCCGTCAGATTGCATCATATGATCAATGCATCCCCCACCACTTTATTATGGTATGGTTCGAGCGAAGCCACGTAGATTTCAAACCTTTCGGGTTAACGGTTAGAATTAACCTTCTTAAACAAAAAAAATCTTTACGACTCCATCATAATCCTTATTAATACATCATTAACATTTTTATTAACTTAAACCTCTCAACCACATAAAACCTTCTTGGTGACCGCCAATTCTTCACCGTCCGTTGCCCATCCAATGGCCCTTATCTTAGCCTTTGGCTTCCAAAGCTCAAATGCTTAGCTTCATAAAAAAATGCACGCAATATGTTAAAACTTTTTTAAGTTAATCTAGTCATCTAACTCTCTTAATTCATATAACTAGGGTTAATCAAATGATAAATAATTTATTTTTATTTCAATAATATATCTACTTCGGATCCTACGATCTTAATCATTTTAATTGCGAAAAATATTCTATGGAAAAAAATCTTTTTTAACTTATATATACACTTAAGACGCCGTCTCAAGACGCCATTGCCTAAGGCCGGGCAGACATGTCCAGCTCAGCTCCGGCGTCGCAGGTCGCCGCCGGCAACCAGTACTCAGACCAGATCCCCAACTATGGGATCGACAGCGGCGTTTTGCTGACAGCCATCCTCTCTCTCATCTTCATTGTCATCATCATCTCCGTACTCCATGTCTACGCCCGGTACTTCATCAGCCGACATCGCCGCCAGCGCCGCGCGGGAACTGCCGGAATCCACCAGCAGCACCAGAATTCTGGGCTCGACCCCTCTGCGCTCGCGTCGCTGCCCACCTTCGTCTACCAGAAGGGAAGCTTGGCGCGTCATCAGCAGGAGGCCGACGTCGATGTCAAGGAGTGCGTAATATGCTTGAGCGCCATTGAGGAAGGGGAGGTCGTGAGGCTGCTGCCGAACTGCGAGCATCTGCTCCATGTCCTGTGCGTTGACAAGTGGCTGCAGTCCAACTCCACGTGCCCCGTGTGCCGGACCGCGGTAGCGCCGGCGAAGGTGGCCGAGGACAATAACAGCAGTTTGGTGGTGGTCGTGGATGCAGCCTGTCCGACGACGATGGCGCCGGAAGTGGCGTTGCAGCCTACTGCAGAGTCTCATAATGAGGACGTCCACGACGGTGCAATGCGAGGATCGGAGGAGGTCGGCTCGTCGACGTCGGCGTTAGCATCAACGCTTAGGAAGACGGTGCAATGGTCAAGGAAGAGGGTGGCGGATGACGGCGGAGTAGAAGGTCTAGAAAGACATTAGCCAGCTATTTTACAGTCAAAATTTTATTGAAAACTCTAAATTACTATTTTTTTCTCATTTGTAATTAAAATATCTATTGCTAGAAAAAAGAATTGTTTACTTTTAACATTGATCCAAAATTATCTAAGTTCTAGATTGTAAGGAAAAATGTACAAAATTTAGATAGCGACATACAAATTATTAATGTGACAGATATAAGGTAATTAATGGATTTAAACTTGTATAATTCCATTTTATATTTGTTAGTAATATACTATTATCAATGCTATGTTTCTAAAATATCACAATTGTGTTTTATTTACAATAACTTGACTAATTCAATTCGAAGGCTAAAGAATTTTGATCATGATGTATTGCCTAAATAATATTGAGGAAGAGAAAAAAGATATGGGAGTTTCTTTTACTATTAGCTAACTTGGTCCAAGTCTCCAAGAAAGCTCTAGTCAATTTAGGTTAGATTGGATTGCAACAGTTTAATGGAATATCGAAAATAATATAATAGGAAAGGTTAAGGAGTATGTAATGTAAATAGCTTACTTTATATTTTAATTATGATTATATATATAATAGATGAGATGTGGTGTCAAGAGGCACTGATTCGATTCAAGTCCATTGAGAGAGATGTAGAGATGTAGATGAAAACAAACTGAATAATAAGAAGCTTCTTAATGGAGACTGAAATTTCTGAATAGGACATGCAGAATATTGTATTTAATGAATAACCCAAGTAGTTAAATGAAACTTCTGTATGTTAATTAATTCTTAGGAAGTATTGGGTAAAGACTAAAGAGTGGCATATACTGAAGTCTGAAGAGAACCTTATTGCATTCAGCAACATGAACACATCTCTATCAAATGGTTTTACTACTGCCAATTTGCCAAATAGTGCCGTGTCTAATTTGTCATGGCCACTCTATAGATACATAAGAAACAATACAGTGGATTGACTTTTACCAAATAATTAATCTCAAAAATATCCATGTCACTGTCCCCAATTGTTAAAGATGTGCATGTTGAAGCTACTAAATCCTGAAATACCAAAGATCCAAAACCCTAATAGATTTAAACGCAATTTTGTCTGTTAATTAATTTTGTCTTCTTTTATAAACAAATAAGAAGAATACATTGTACATGGTTATCCACAAACAGATATGGCTAAGTCCAGTCAATGCCTGTCCATTTTCCCAGTTGGCAAAGTTCACAGATCCTTCTTGAACTTGCACATTATCCTTCACATCATTGATTGTTATCTCAATATATTACACACAAATTGAACAGACTAATGAAATTGGTAAATTCTCAATATATATATATATATATATATATATATATATATAGGTTTAATAAAGGTGAAACACATTTTATGTGTTTTACAGTGAAGCACCTATATAATTAACTATTCATTTTAAATTTATAGTTTAAATTAAAATAAATAAAAATTATCTAACTAAAATATCCTAACTGTTGTCCTATCTCTTCTCTCTTCTTTTAATCTAAATCGTAAATTTAAAAATGAATGACTAATTATATGAGTATTTCACGATAAAATACATGAAAAATATTTTATTTTTACTCATATTTATATATAAATATGTTAATGTAGATTTTCATTCATAATAATTTATCTTGGACGGACCCAGAAAAAAAAGATAGGGAAGCCACAAAGTTGGGGGGAGTCAAAATATATAACAATAAATTACAAAAAAAATGAGAGGGGTTAAGATTTGAACCCTAGACCTCTAGATGTTAGCAAAAATCATTTATCCACTATACCAATTAGATATTTATAATAGTTTCTTAGTATTTATTTTATTTATTGACTATAACCCCTCTCGGGTATATATGGGTCCGCCCCTGCTCACATGCACGTTACATGCAAATTCAGTTTGAAAATTAAACTCCAAACATATTCGTCTTCAAATAAAGTATTTTTCTAACAATACATTCATATTCTTTTAATGATAAGCATATTGTACAAAGACATCAGTTAAGATATAATAAAACTTTTATTATTTTTTATATAAAATTATTTAAAATACATAAGCACTCTAAAATCATATATTATAAATTGCATATATAATCTTCCACAAGAAATTCTTTAGGGTTTTACCTTCACTTATGCGGAATTTGATTTATCATAGTATGCCGTCAGTGTCCACCTGAATTTTCATCAATTTATCATTTTATCCTAAATAAACAACCTATTATTTCATAAGAACAAAATTATTGCCATGTCCCACAATGCACAAGGTCAATTCATGGCAAACAACTACCAACGAAAATACAAAACCTTAAGCCACAAGGTAAAGATCGAATAAGTCTCATTTTTTATATAAGATAAAGAATAACTAAGGTCTTTGTCATAAGCTGCAGGCAGCCATGAACCATCAATTTAACTTGTATACATCCAAATCCAAAAAAAAAGATAAAAAAATCAAGCAAAAGAAAAAAGAGAAGAAGAAGAGTCAACAACGTCGACCTGCCATTAGTTTCTCCCTGCAGCCTGCATCATGTCTGCTAACAATGGATCCGCCACGACGCAACAGGACCAAGCTGGCGTCTGCTGCAACGCCAACGGCACCCTCGAGGTCCTCGGCATCGCCGTCAGCGTCTTCGTCGTCCTGTTCGCCTTCCTCATGTACGCCCGCTGCCTCATCCGGCGGAGCCGCGCACGGCGGGAGGCGCAGCCGCGCCCCCCGCGTCGAAAGGTTGGACTCGACGCCTCCGTCATCGCCTCGCTGCCTTTCTTCGCCTACCGGCGGACGTCGGTGACCGAGGATGGAAAAGAAGATGGAGTCGCGCCGCCTGCGCCGGCGCCGGCGGTGGAGTGCGCTGTGTGCCTTAGCGCGGTGGAGGAAGGGGAGATGGTGCGGGTGCTGCCTGTATGCGAGCACATGTTCCACGCGCAGTGCATCGACCTGTGGCTGAGCACCAACGTGACGTGTCCGGTCTGCCGGACGGACTGTGACGCCCAGAATTTGGCCGAGACGATGAAGGCTTTGGCGACCGCGCCGTCCATCGTTTAAGTCTGATGTGCGAGTAGCTATTTTATTTTTTTTCTCATGTAAAAATTCTTTTTTTTATCTTTCTTTGTTTTGACATTTTTTTCTTATTTCTAATATATCCCTAGAATTTAATTACAGTAGTTATTTTGTGAATGAGATAGAACATTTTGTATTCCGTGTTTGTCAATTATTTCAGTTTATAGAAAAGTGAAAATTAAACTGATTGCCAATATTTTGGTACTTCTTGTAAGATTAAAAAATGTCAACCATCGGTTGTAGAAATAAAATGTAAACCATCTTAGTGGTTGAAATCCTGAAGATATAATAATGATATAAGTGAAATCATATGTAATATTTTAACCATGCACAAGGAGGCAACGAGCTTACTTATCCGCAACAAATGGTTCGTAATGCATTGCACATCTTAACATAATGAATCAGGACTTGATTTTTTGGGACTAGCTTATCTAAACATAATAACATGGCAGTATTGAGATCTTAGTTCAGTTGGTAACTGAGTTAAATTTGGAATTAGATATCTATAATTTAAATCTGCTAAAATAGTCCATTTTTATAATAAAAAAACACAAGATTGAGATTTCTTAATTAAAGATTTGACGAAGTTCATAATAAAAAAATAGGGTCCACCAATGGCATAAAAGAGAAGTATTAATTATAAATATAAATATAAATCTCTTATTAATAGTGCAAATTAAATATTACTTTTGTGTGGTACGCGGAGTTGCACATTGTTTTTCAATTTTAAAATAGCTCATCGTAAGACATCATCTTTGAATTGTGAGTACTAACATGTTGCACACCAAAAAATAACTCACTTTTCATGGATGAAGTCTAGGAAGTTCATTTATACTATTCAAATCGCCATTAAAGCATATTAATTGTGATAACCAAAAGCTAGGTTGAATGTGAGCGAAAGGAAAAAGGTAAAAGAAATAATTTAGTTGTATGTAGCTGGTATAAAAGTCCGGAAAGATGCATAATACATGGGCAACGACCAGATTGGTGGCTAGAAACCATGGTTCCGTCAACTTCTCACGTCAAAGGAAATACACAAAATGAATGGATTAAAAGCTTAAATGATCAGTTGATGATGGTAATTTCCACTTTTTCAAATATATCATTCAAGTTTGTAGGGGCTATGCCCCTAGCTCCCTTCAACCCCCCAAAAAATATATCATTTATCTAGTAACAAAATTAATATTTTTAACTTATATTTTATAATAAAACTATTCACTTTATTTTGAACATAATAAGTGTATCAAATTCTAAATGATGTATTTTTCGTGCTAAAGAAATTATAAACATATAATATTTTGTAATAAAAAGATTAACTTTAAATATTTATTTTTTCATATAACTTTTTAAAGCATATCATATCACATTTTACTTAGTAACCTACGACAATAGGTAATTATCTTAAATAAGTTGGAGAATAATTATGATAGATTTGAGAAAGTAAGAAGGCTGAAGAGCATACAATGAAAATTATTGGCTTTTCATGTGAGATAATTCGGGCAGGAACGATCCAAAGCATGTTTCTTAAACTATCCCGAGTTTAATTACGAGTTCACGGTCTTAAACGATCTTAGATTTAACTCAGAGTAGAATCATAACAAAAAATAAATTTGAATAAACTCTCGAGTGAGCTTCATAGACTTAGTGGATACATTAGTATATTAGAAGTATATGACTTTGAGATTTATCAAGTAGATGAAATAAAATAGAAATATCATTTATCCATCATTTATACATTTATAATAATTCACTCTTTTAAAATAATTATAATAAATCATTAATTATTTTTATGTGTTTGATTTTATGTTTCACTTTGTTTTAGAATAAGACAAGTGTCAATAATAATTGACAATTTTTTTATGTGATTTTTGAGAATTTAGTAAGTAGTTCACTATTTTTTTACTTCTTTCAAAGTGACATATTTTATTATATGTGAACAAAATGAGTATTATTATATTTTGACTCATAAAAATCTTTGTTTCTTTAAATTATCAATCAAATAATTATGACACTATATTATCATCTTTCTTATCAATATATAATAAAATAATAGATATATTAATTATTTTAAGATATAAAATATCTTATACATAAACTTTACAAGTTTACGAGTCGAGTTTACTGAGCGTGAAACGAGCTTATGTGAACTCTCGGGATTAAAAACTTTGATCCAAAGTGCATGTTCGCTAAGCCTTATTCCGAACGAGATCAGCAAATTGTCAAAATCTCGTATTTACATATAATTATCATAAACATCAATTAAAATTTGTGTTTTCTCAAGGATATAAAGAAGAATTATGATTACATGACGTGAATATAATTGAGATTTAGATCATTGCCCCTCCAACAATCTTAAGACCACTTTTTTTACCCTTTTATCCTTTTAGTATTTTTAGTAATGACACTAAACAACTAAAACATTAATAAGAGGGTGAAAGATTCACACTTTATTGACGCTTCTAGGAGATCAGATGGAGATCGATAGTTTTTGCTAGACAAGAAATAAAGAACATAACAATTTTGATTGGAGAAAGAGGTTGAGTTACGCTAAGAAGGCTAAAGCTGCTAATGAAATTTGTAAAATGCACTGAGTCTATCCTATCTTCTCTCTTCAATTAGTACCATTTTTCTTCTAATGTCTAAATAATAATAATAATAATAATAATAATAATAATAATAATAATAATAATAATATTATTATTATTATTATTATTATTATTATTATTATTATTATTATTATTATTATTATTATTATTATTATTATTATTATTATTATTATTATTATTGTTATTATTATTACTTTTTATTTAATTTGGGATAAATAACTATGTACCATCATTATTTATACTTTAATATCTTAAGATATTATCATTTTGAACAATGCTCATATTGATATAATGACAATATTATTTTCTTCACTCTTTTTATATTTATCTCTCGTTTTTATCCTTTTCTATCTTTATTTTTGATAGAATGAAAAGATAAAAAAATTGTGAAAGAGAAATACAAAATACATTAGGAGGGAAAAATACTAGAGATAAAATAAAAACATATAAAAAAGGAATGAAAAAAGATAGATGAAGAAATAATAAGAAAAAAAGTTATGAAAGTAAATAAATATATAATAATATTCTATTTATTAAGGATGTCTCAGGTGAAAAGTCAAATATACAATAATATGATATTTATTAAGGGTAATAGATATATAATAGAATATACAAATGACTTTTATTAAAATAATTCGAACATATGACATAATTTAGTGTACGTCCATCAACCATCATAATTTCTATTCAAATATAAGTTTAATAATCATTCATCATATTTCACACTCCTATCTCATAATACATTATCTTATCGTATCCTTCATTAGTTCGTTCCTAAATAAAGCCCGATTGTCACGAGTGTTAAATAATTGGTACAGGTTCTTAAATAAAAAAAAAATCTGCGTGTGGGTTCGTTTGGCCCTAATGTCTTTTGTTCGTGGGCTAATACTTGTTTGGGCCGGATGTATATCATTCCCAATGAATTAGCCCATTGTCGCAGCGTCCCATTTCAACTCGTCCTGCCAATTCTCTCTTTGGAATTTGGATAGAGAAAAGAAACAAAGAAAAGAAAAAAATAGAAAGGTTACATTATTTTATTTAAATTATTTTAGAAAAAAAATCAACTAATTAGGAGTCAAATGTGAAAAAAATTAATCTGAGCTAATTAGGAGTAGAATGTGATGGCGAAAAATAATAGTATAGTAAAAAAATAAAATAGAAAAGAAAATAAGTAGCACATACAAAAATACAAAGTTTCTTCCTTTTCATCTCCTTCTCTATATTTTCTCTTTCCTCATATGAGAAATTGAAAATTATTATTGAACTTAAATTCTAAACTAAGTTCTTAATAAAAGTTGAAGTTGGAATCAATTTTGTCTTGAGAATGAACATTAATTTCTATCTTTATCTCTCATGCTTTTCATTCCCAAAATTCAAATATACCCAAACAGTCATCTTTTTGTTACTAAGCATGGGAACATAAACAAACATATAAGATATATGTATATTGTTTTAAAAGATAAATGCTTATTTTTCGCTAACTTTCTTTTTATTTCAATAAGTGCAATATTCGTGTTAGGGAATTTTCCCCTCAATTTTTATTAATGAAATAATTTAAATTAGGATTATTTTCATTTAACTCCCTCGAATTATCACAAAAAATTATATATAACCCCAATATATAAAATCGGGCAGACTTGTGTCTAAATTTTTTTAATCGGACAATTTAATCCAGTCACCTAGTATTAAATTTACTAAAATTATTTTAATTTATTGAATCGCTATTTTACCCATTTAACTAAAAAAAATTATCTCACTTTTCTCTTTCTTTCTCTCTACACTATCATCCTTCTCCTCTCTTACGTTTCTTTTCTCTTTCTCTTCTCCCGATTTACCGCTCGCCCGCTCTCATCTCACTTTTCTCTCTCGCGTAGGCGAGCAGGGGTGCTTACCTGCGCGCGCAGACGAGCAACAGTTTTGAGTAGACGAGTGTTGGGAGGACAATGAGAGAGAAAGAAACAAATATAAGAAAGGTAAAAAAGTAATTTTATATATTAAAAAATAGAAAATCAGACTTGTGGGTTGAACTGGTCGATCGAGTAAAGTTCAGACCTATTTTTTACTAGTTTTATACGTCGGGGTTAAATTTGGATTCTTGCGATATTTCGAGAGAGGTAAATGGAAATAATCATTTAAATTAATATCAGAAAAAATCATAATATTCAAAAGAGATATAGAAATTTATGTAGAAAAATTAATAAAAAGGAAAAAAAGTATAAATCAATTACATAGCAATATCAATAAATAAATAGTGAAATACAATGTCTTTTAAATTTCCATCCAAACTCCAAACAATAATACAAAGAAGATAGGTAAACAAATAATTAAAAAAAATAAAAAAAATAATAAATAAGAATGATATTAGTTAACTATTATGAGTCTCTTTACTTATCAAGAATATGTTTTATTTTTTAAAACTCATTTTCTTCTGTTCTGACTAATTAAAAGAACTCTCTCTTTTCTTACAGGAGTACGACTGCCGAAAATTTCCTTTTTCTTTGTTCCGGACTCGCGTGAGAGAGAAAGATCCTCGCATCTTTCATAAACTAATAAGTATTTAATTATTGTTTAATGCTCTTAAAACCTATAAGCTTCTATGGTCCATTCGTGTTTGAAGAAATTCTATTGAGTTGATGAAACGAGAAAATAGCCCTTATAATAAGTTGTTTAATTTTAGATAAAAAAATATTATTTTTAGTAAATCTTATTAAATTGTGGGGTGCCATCGTCCGAATATTTGTTTTTCATGTTAAAAATAAAAGTAAAAATATGTTATTCTTTTTATCAAATTAATTTTTTTATTATTCCTGATAATAAATCTAATTTAATATGATATTCGAATTATAGATCCTGAGTTCAAACATTGACGTTAAAATCAACTGAAGTGGATAGAGTAGTCACTAGCTCCTTTTTGCTTAAGCAAATCTCGAGTTCGAGTCTCTATGAACGCAGAATAATTTTTGTGGGAACCTCACTTGCCATAGCCAAACGACGACGCAAGGCGACACTAGATTAATCGGATTCGATGGTGGACCGAGACTTCAACTTGTGGTCAGCGCGCATAATCGTTAGCATCCCACGGGTTGAAGAATCGTCGTCGCTTTCCGGATATTGAGGTGACAACCGGAAAAAAGTAGTAGTGATGTTGGATATATTAAAAATTAATCCGTGAGAGACATCTAATTTATTACCCTATATATACATATATAACTATATATGTATAAATATATTCAAGATGTAACTCCTTAGTTCACTATAAAATCACATTTATCATATTTCGCATAAAATTTATAAATAAATAGGTTACGTAATACATTTATTATTTATCAAATTAATATTTAATCCCTCATTATTTTACTCATAATTTCTAGTGATCTGAAATATTAAATTAATTTGAGTTTTAATTATAATTAGAGTTAAAATTAAGACATCAATTTAACTTACAATATTTTGAAAAACACAACTTTATTCTTTCCTTAGCATTTCTATTTGATTTTTCGTTTTAGAATATTTTAAACCATGTCGAAACTTTTTTTTATGAAAATCAAGACATCGGATCCAACTTTTTTTCTTCACCTTAATTCTTTTTGACAATCTTCCTTCGTATTTTCGTCCTCAATTTCTAATTTAACACATTTAGAGAATACTTTTTTAGTCAAAACATAATTTTTTTTCATAATTTTGTCTCTTATTTTGATATTTTCTAATTGCTATTCTTTATTTATTATATTCTATATGAGTGTGCATTAATATATATTATTTTTTATCAATATATATAGTAATGATAATATATATGTTTCATTTTATAATTTTTCATATTTCGAGTTCTTAATTTTTATTTCTGGTTCCGTGGATTGGAAGAAAAAAAAACATAAAAATGACATGATGGTTCGTCATCCGAGCAGTTGGTCGGTTTTGCATCGTCATGGGCGGCCTTTTGGGTTGGTTCTTCCAAATCCTTATCCACATTTTGTTTATAGTTCTGAATATTCTTCTTTGAAATTGAATACTTACGCCATGCATTTATCTTTTTTTTTTCTTATTTTAATCAATCCAACAAATAAACCATCGAACAATTTCCGTGTACCTTCCTTGAACACTCGAGAAAGAAAAATGTCAAATAGAAGTATCATCAGATGATAAATTAAGCTTCACATATAAAGTATGCATATTATATGTATATAAACATATTATTGGGATTGAGAAGAACAAGTACAATTGGATAACGAAACGAAATTATATCTCAGAATGGATGAGAGCTAATAGTTCAATTTCAATTTTTAGAATCTATCATATTTAATCAGAGTTTATTTCTTACGCTCTCGAGCATCGAATTAATGAGATATTAATAATTTTGAATATAGATAAATTTATTATAAAAAAAATAAGAAGCGCACAGTAGAGACATCTTCCATTCTTATTCCTTAAAATTCACAAATGATAATTTTGTTAATTAATATGCGCATCATATGTATATTTATTTAAGATAAAACAAAAGGTGTTAAGCACGTGAAATATTATTTTAAATAAAACTTACAAATTATGTTAATGAAAAATCATCGTGAACACACAAGATCATCACTTTAATTAAAATTATCATTTTAAGTTAAAAGTTATTAGTCAAACTGGTCGGCAACTCCATTAAATTTATTATCTACAAGATGTAACATTTTTTTTTTGTGTTGTGATGTCATTTTATCACACTCAAAAAGGACAAATTAATAGTTTTCAACACTACTCGATTTTTTTAAGAAAAAAAAAACATTAGTTGAATTAATAACTTGGTCTTGACTTTATACTTCACGGCATTAAATATTCGCATCATTCAATGAGGTCGCTATTTGCTACGTCGGATTGATGCGTGCTATTTTTTTAATGTATTATTAGATTCCATATTTTAAGCATTTTTAATTCAATGTTTTTAGTGCCGTGGCATTTCCCTTTTTATTGCGCACCTCATAATATTTATTTTTGGGCGTAAACCGCATAAATAAATATTTATACGGCAACGCAAGAAAATAATGAAACCCCCACCAGACCATGTCCATGTCCTCATCCATCGCCATGTCCAACAACGCACCTCACACCACGCCGCCGCCACCGCCACCGTCGGAGGCTGCGCTCGACCAGTGCGCCGTTTGCTTGAGCGCCATGAGCGACGGGGACACGGTCAGGCGCCTTCCGGCCTGCGGGCACGAGTTCCACGTCAAGTGCATCGACACGTGGTTGCTGAACTGCGCGACGTGCCCCGTGTGCCGATCGGACGTCCGGCCGTCCGGCGCGAGCTTCGCTGATCAGAGCTCCTCGCCATCGTCGCCGCCGCCGCCGGCGACGGCCACACAAGCGCTGCCGGTGTGAAGTAGTGATGGTGCCTTCAATTAGTTTTTTGCAGAAAAAAAAATATGGCGTGATTTGATTTGTTATATATATTTCTTTGTTGTATAGTTTGTTATTTTCTTGTTGGAGAAAAGAAAGGAAAAGGAGGTGAGCAAATGCACTTGGAATTTGTAGAGAACTTTTGTTGTTTTGGTCCAAGTCTCATAAAACAAATGGTCACTATTTTTTTCTCTTTTTTTCTTGGGTGGTAGATCCAGAAAAATAAATTGTAGACTAGTCGATTGTAAGCCTGTTCGAAAATTAAAATAGTGTCGAGTTCAATTCTCATTTTACAAAGTTTCTTTTTGTTTCTGTTTTTCCCTTCATCTTTATCTCATTGTTTTCATAAATATTAAATTCATTAGTCTCCTTATATATGCATAAGAGAAAACTATTAAAATAAAGATGTACAAACAATTATATTTTTTAATCACAAGGTAAAGGAAAATATATTGGATTGATATATTATAAAAAAAATGAAGATGCATAATATGAAGCTATCATCTTTTTGTGTCAACTAATGAATTTTTCTTTTGAAGGTTAAATGTTAGTGCAATTAACTAACCTAAAACAGAAATGTTTCTATAAGATTTTCATAAATCATATATAGTTTTCTTATTTCATCCCTAACTTTTAATATTAGCCGGCTACTTTTGGAACCCTTTCGCTTGTAATCCAAAGAAAAATCTAACTACAATGATTTTATCTGTTAATTCATTTCTAAATCTGTATAAAAGATACTTCTACCTTTTTCTACTTCATTGTTCTATTATTAATTATAACAAATAAAAAAAAACACCTCCTGAGAAAACACACACACACACACACATATATATATATATATNAAATCTGTATAAAAGATACTTCTACCTTTTTCTACTTCATTGTTCTATTATTAATTATAACAAATAAAAAAAAACACCTCCTGAGAAAACACACACACACACACACATATATATATATATATATGTATATATAACTTGAGAATTTAACATTTTCAATTATTATAATATTAATGACTTATATAGCATACATAAATGTTTGTGTATTTAAATATATTCCCCGCTCTATATATATTGATGTCTCCGGTTAGATGAGAGGGGTGACTTTTTTTTTAAGTATCCATATATTTAAAGATAATATGTAAACTAAAGAAGAAATTTTTTTTAACATCAAACTATAAGTACCTGGGTTAAGCGAAAGTTTTTTAAAACGAATTTAAGGTAAGGTGAGTAATTGATATAAACTGTAAATGTGACACTAAAAAAGAGTCATGAGTATAATCCTAAAATAATTCTCCAACTGATAGGCTTTTAGCGGGCTGTTGGAATTGGTCCAGTTCGTCTCAGTAGTTAGCTCAGTCTAGCGAGCGATACATTTGGCATTGGATCCATGGACTTGAATGACAAAAAATTGAAACATGCTTATTATACTGATTTATGAACAAAATAAAGGTATTATACTTAAATAGATAAGATTTATATTACTTATATTTTTAATTATAAGATATTTAATTTATGATGAATATTAAATTTTTTCATTAATAATTTATAAGACTAGTGGTCTAAATTTTTCATCTTTGAATCAGAATGCGATATGTTGAGCTATGCCAGCCACTACAAAAAACTCCAATTTTTTTACCGAAAATTCCGACGGAATATATTCCCTCAGAAATACTTACCGATATTTCTGAGGGATAAATTACCCCTCAGAAATTCTGACGGGTAACTCGTCAGAATTTCTGAGGGGTGCAACGAACCGTCAGAAATTTTCTAACGGATATTCTGAACCGTCAGAAAATTTCTGACGGGATTTTTACCCGTCAAAAAATTTCTGACGGGTGTCTTGACCTGTCAGAAAAATTCTGACGGGCCACTTACCCGTCAGAAAGTTCCATCCGTCCGCCCACGCGAACTCTTCTGACGGGTCACACACCCGTCAGAAAGTTCCATCCGTCCGCCCACGTGAACTTTACCCCGTGACCAGTCACAGGGTAAAAATTTCTGACGGGACATATGAACCGTCAGAAATTTTCTGACGGGTTAGACAACCCGTCAGAAAATTTCTGACACACCCACCCCCCGTGACTTCTCTTCCGCTCGTGACCTGCCACCCGTGACCGCGTCCGTGAGTCGGACAATTATTTTTATTTCTGAGGGACGTTTTCCCTCAGAAAATCCGTCAGAAATCTACGAATAAATGTCCTCGCTCTCTCTTTTTCCCTCTTCCCGCTCACGATTTCGGCGCGCTCATTTTTCTTCTCCGACTTGTTCTTTATTTTCTCCGGCGGACTATTTGAATGAAGATGCAACACAATATTTTCAGGTTATGTTTGATGAACTTAATAAATGCATATTTATTTATAAATTATTTAAAAAATATGCTGTTTTTTATAGATATTTTTTCGATTTCGGAAGGACAAAGGAAAGGGCAAAGAGAGATCCGGTGGATCATCGGGTCGTTCTTATCATAATTTTGAACAGGGACGAGAGAATTCTTTCCGTAGCGTAAGAATAATAGAAAGACGTCCATCGCCACATAATGATGTTGAGTCATTATCCGGCGCATCATCACCAGATATTATTGATGCACCGACACAGGTTCCAGATGATAATGATTATGTTCGACATATCAGCACCTCGAACCAACAATTTAAAGTATATTTGCAACCCGATGGATATTCCGGTAAGTTAAAATATTATTAATATAATTTTATTTTATGTTATTTTAATTATTTAATGTCTAGGTTTGTTCCTTTAGAGATATGAACAATCTTGGCTTTCTTGAAAGGAAATTCCTCCTGCCACTAGACAAATGTGGTTTAAGAAATTTCAGGTTTGTATAAAAGATAATTTTATTTAATTGAATGTTAATATTTATGGTTTAATTTGTTTATTTTTTAAGGCCAATATTTGGTGGGATGCCGCGAATAATGAAGTTATGTGAAAAATATTTAACATTCGGATGTCAAAGAGGTTGTCTTCAATGTTATTTGAAGCACGTGACACAAACGTTAGGCCTAATTGGATCGGCGAGAATTTATGGGTCGACTTGCTTTCCAAGTGGTCCACTAACGATTACAAAAATAAACGTAAAAAAGCGAAGGCGAATCGCGCATCTAAACAAGGCGTTTGTCTATATGCGGGTGGTTATATTTTTAGGGGTACCACCGCTCATAGAATGATATATTAAAGTATTCTAATTTTTTATGTTAATTATTTTATTCCAAATTTAATATTGATAAATTTTTTTCAGGAATTGGAGCGCGGTGAAAAACCCACAGAGGATGAGATTTTTATGAGAACTCACCACAGAAAAGAGAAATGTTGGGTTTCAGATTTTGCAAAGAACATCTATGTAAGATATTAATATCTCTCAATATTTTATTATAACTAATTTTTATTTTATAATTATATTTCAGGAAAGATTTAAGGCGAAACAGGTGGAGCATCTGACTCAAGTTACACAAGAAGGAGACACACCAAAATCAACTAGAGAACTTTGGAAGGAACACTAGGCACAAACAAAAATCGTGTCTATGGTTTAGGTTCATCTGTCACTCTTGTTGACTTAAGATCAGCACGTAGATCTGTCTCGGACCCTCCAAATGAAGAGATAGAACAACGTGTTGATGAATGATTTAAGCAAATGGAATAACAGATGCAAGAACGAATAGAACAACAGATTGCGAGAACGAATGGAACAACAGATGCAACAACGATTTGAAATGCAGATGGAACAAGCCCGGTGTGAACAAAGAAAAGAATTGAATGTAATGTGGAGAATAATGTTGAAAGGGCAAGCTCCTCCTCTGAAGATCCCGATGACAATAATAATATGTAATTTAAATATTTGGAACGAAATATGTAGTGCATTTTAATTATTATAAATTTTTTTTGTACATTATTATTATTTTTTTATTTTTTTAAATTTCTGACGGAATATTCGGCCCCTCAGAAATTTTGAGGGACTAAACAACCCCTCAGAAATTTTGAGGGGCCGAAAGGTTTAATGGCCCGTCAGAATTTCTGACGAGCCGTATACCCCTCAGAGAAACCGTCAGAAAATATTTGCCAACGAGTTTTTTTCTGTCAGTTTAAATTGGACGAAAATTCCGTCAAAAAGGCTTTTTCTGACTGATTTTTTTATCAAAATTCGTCAGAATAAGCTGATTTTCTTGTAGTGAGCGAAAAGAAAAAAAATTGGTACATTTCCTATATGAATAAAAACAACGAAGGAAAATTTTAAAAATATTCTGCACAAGGTTGGCATGTAAAACGAAAACAATGCCTAATGATAGATTCCATTCGTACATTTATTTTTTTATAAATAAATCCTTTGCATCGTCGAGTAAACTATTATCACATGTAACAAAATTGTATGAATTTTGTATTTTTTTGTTAATTTGTTAGTTGGTCATGAATAATTATTTATGGCTCAACAAATAATTGCCTGAGTTGCCAAGTTACAAATCATCAAACATGTTTCTCTGATATATAACGTGAACGAATCCAAAACCTCAAAATTTCCATGTGGATAGAATCCTATTTTTCACGTACAAAATTGCCGATGGAACTCTGATCAGTGAAAATATATGTTAAAAAAACGAGAGAGACAGAGGGGTGGAGAAAATAGAGAGTTAGTAGAGAGATTTTTTTGTTAATAAAATATTTTATTTTTCTCCTATTTTTCTGTTCGTTAATTTTATTTCTGAATCTCTAAATTATATTATATAATTTTCATAAAAGAAGTGCTCATCAATTTTCCATTTTTACTTGATTTATAGGATTTTAATTGTTTAAAATATAATTGAAATATGTAGCGTTAAAATTTATATTTTAAAGTATAAAATACTTTGATATTTTAAATTAAATATTCGTACATATATTGATGTGCAAATAAGAAAAAACAATGAGCTAAGAGAACAGAGAAGGGGAAAAGGAAAGAGTTGAGAGAGTTTAATTTTAAAATTTTAATACTATCGATCTTTTTTTTTGCTAAATTCATTTTTACAAAAAGTAATATACATAATATAGGATTTAATGGAAGTGAATACATCCCACACAGCTCAAATATTTATTATATAAAAAGTACAAAATCTTTCGTCAGTTAAGATTATGATATTTAGGACTCCCAATTTCGTGATGGTCAAATTCTTTAGACGACAGTTTTTTAAGGATTTAATGAAAATAAAAGGATTTTCAGAAATTACATTAACGTTAGAGATTGGAAACACAATTTTCAATCCTAATTGTTGTGAGATGAAGAATTGAGATTAAACTGTTAATTACTTTACCTTCATTAATCCATTTTTTAATAGGCTTTAATATATGATCCAGTTGTCTTACCAGTTAGATTAAACCGTTTATTACTTTACCTTCATTAATCCATTTTTTTTAATAGGCTTTAAATATATGATCCAGTTGTCTTACCACTTAACATAACACTACATCGACAATTAATAACTTTAAGGGCCTGATTGGGATTTTCGTATATTTTTTTGAGGTTTTAAAAAATTATAATAAGACACTTTCAAAAAAATAACTTACTATAAATTGTTTTCGATGTAATAAATACGTTGTAACTACAGAAGACATAAAAAATAAAGAAAAAAGAAAAATTACTGAAATAAAACAGAGATAGAAGTAAATAATTATTTTATGATATTTTTTAACCGATAAAACTTGATGTCAAATATTTATTTATAAAATAATTTATCAATAAAAAATATTATATCTTAATAACTAAATATTTCAAAATTTCAGAGCATCCAAATAAGCAGATTTCTGCCTGAATAATATTAAAAAAAAATAAAAAAGATGATGTTAAATTATATTAATTTTTTATAAAATATAAACATTTTAAGAGTTCGTCAAAATGTGTCTAACCCTATTCATAATTTCAAAAGCCGTATTTCATGAATGCTATATTGATTATCGATGATGTGATCATTTAGATCATGAAAAAAAAATATTGATAATATATTGCAATTAAATATGATAATCAATAGAATTATTCTGTACTAAACAATCCCTAAATTCCAATCCACATTAATATATTAGATAAATAAAACTATTCTTTTCGTCAAATCGCTTATGCATTATATGTATGATACCATGTATTATTAATCATCTTGTTTAATTGTTTTATTTTCAATCTCATAGATTTGTTATCATCACATCCTGTAGGTTATATCACACGTGTCCTAACAAAAAAACTTTCAATTTTCATAGTCTCAAAAGTTCTTAATTATTGCAATAATAATCCATATATTGATCCAATATTCGTTGTTATTTAGAATTCTTTCTTGCTACCTAATTTCTTAAATTAGTGTTAGTCAAAAAATTGAGCAGAACCAAAAGCTTCTAACTTCCTAATCCACATCAAAATATTAGACAATCAAAGTGTTACAAGTGAAACCACTTTGTTCATCAAATCATATATAACCACTTCACTGCAATTAATTCGATCCCTACCAGTCATCAACCACAGGAGAGACCATGTCCACGTCCTCGCCCGTCGTCCAGAACGTAGCCACAAGCAGCAACATCGCCGGCCTCAGTGCTGGACTTGTCACCGTCGTCGTCTTCTCCGG
The DNA here is from genome assembly GCA_001647135.1 of Pontederia paniculata. Lineage (NCBI taxonomy): Eukaryota > Viridiplantae > Streptophyta > Magnoliopsida > Commelinales > Pontederiaceae > Pontederia > Pontederia paniculata. The sequence goes on along the minus strand of LTAE01000146.1, from coordinate 41,271 downwards.
GGTGGTTCTGGGAAGCTTCTTGGTGTTCCTTTGCAATATGACGATCGACAGACTATTCCAAGAGAGAATTCTGAGCAGCTCGGCGCCGGGGAAGAAAGTTGATAATGCACCAAGTGGTACGGGCGGGCAGCCGGGCACGGCTCGTTGTCATGAACCTGCCTAGCTCGATGCTGGGCATCACCTGCAGCTTAGCGTCCTTGAGATTGCTCAAGGCGTACATATTAATCAAGTCCAACTTTCTGCAGAGATAGATCATGTGAGAAATCCTGAAAAACAACAAAAAGATTATGTCAACAAGATATTGTAGCATCCAGATTGTATGAATGTTGCCAAACGGTCTGGCTTTACCTAATTAAGCACTTGTATAAATTTAGTTTTGAGCCGAAATTATATATATAAGAAATATTTTGAGTGGGTTCACTAAAAATGAGTACAAAGATTTGTGAAAAAAATGAGAAAAAAATAGTTTCAAATTATTAAAAAATAACTACCTAAGATTTGATTTCAAAATTGCATAATGCATATTATATAATAAGATATCCGATTAAATAATTAATTAAAATAAATGTAGGAATAAAAAGAGAAAATAATTAAAACTAATAAAGGATTTTTTTTGTCTTTACAACTGTGTGGAATAAAAAGTATAAATATTTCATTCTATTAAAATTTAAACGAATAATTATAAAGTATTGCTTAATTTTTTAACAAATAAAAAATAGATCATGAACAAAAAATAATATAATTTTTTTTTATGAAAGTAATAAATAAAACAATTTAAACAAAAAATATGTAGAAAGAAATAAAATTTATTATATGATTGAAAACTATTGATGAATTGAATACAAGAGAAAGAAGAGAGCAAAAATGCAAAATAATTAATAATATTAGATAACTAAGGATAAGAAATTATATGCAAATTTTGTAAATTTATATAACACATTATGAAAGCAATTTTGAATAAGAAAATAAATGAATACGTGCTCATTATATGGATGATGTAATAGTATCAAAGCCATGAATAAAAGTGATTTCGTCTTAAAGATAAGATAATACATTAGGCAAGAAAAATATAATTTATTACATATTCTAAAAAGCTAAAATTGGTTACATGTTGTATAAATGATGATCCCGATATAAAAATGGTGAAAGAAAGAGTTTAAAACAAAGTAATTTTGCCCACGATGGAACCGTAGGCGGTTCAAAATACCAATCGGACATACCAGCACATTTGAAACCTTTGAAGATTGCAAATATATATAGGGTGAATAAAATTCAGTGCCTATATATGCCTATCAATAAACTCACTCGATAATTAACACATTTTTTGTTAATGTTGTTCATCGGAAAAAAATATTTTATTTGATTAATTTATTACACAAATAAACATATAGAAACCACTTAATATATGAAATAATGATACTTCAAATGATGTTATGAGGAGTACTTCACAATAATATATTTAATCGATCTATCCATCTTCTTCTTATATGAGTTAAACCAACAAGTACACATTTTTTTTTCAAACGTATATTAATATATAACTAAAGGTGTTTTTTTTCTAAACGGACTTAATTGTGGAGAAAACAACAACGAGCTGTAGTTCAAATTTAAAATATGATTGATATCTGAGCATATCCGGGGAATGCCGAAGGCTAGAAACCAAAAAGATAATAAACTAGATCATAAGAATATACATATATATATATATATATATATATATATATATATATAATCTGTAGGAAATTAGTACGGGACAAAAATTGGCAATCTTCATCCAGTAAATTAAGATGTGGGTTATTTTTTAAAGATCATTTGATAAGAAATATTTTGATAATTTATCAATTATTTAATTAAAATTTTCACAATTCATCATATTATCAAATACAATAAATAAAACTAAAATATATTTTGATAAAATTATTTATTCAATTAAACTTTTAAAATATTAATATCTTATTAAAAAGTAATATTATTTAATATATGTTTGATTTCTTAAAAATATTTTATGGACAATTGATAATATAACGTCCAAACTCAACTTTTACTTTTACCTTTCATTCATATAAAATAATATATTAATAAAGTTCAACATCTTTTAAGTATTTTAGTTTTTTAATGATTTGAATTATAATTTATATTATTAGTACTTATTAAATACTAATAATTTATAAATTAGTAATTTATTTTAATAATAATTTAAATTACTAATTAATAAAATTAGGAATATGGCAAGCGATCCCTTAAAGGAATTGTAGAAAAAGAACCGTCGACATATTCAATACACAATTTCTAACATTAGATTTTTATGCCAATCATCTGAGGCAACTTCAAGGTGTCCGCGTCCCATGTTTGACGGCGGGTTAAGTCCACAGTTTTGTATTTGATGCATCTGTTTGTAGTCTGTACTTTCTTTAACCTTTCCTAGCAACATCATCAGAAGTAACCACGAACCAAGAATGGAATTCCAAAATTTCGAAACGCTACTATTCATATTTTTTTTATGTTTATCTCTCAAATTAAGTTATCCCTAATGGACTTTTTTATGTCAAAATGAACATAAAAATAATATATATTATATTATATATATTTATGTATACCGGACTGATTTTCTTTCTTTGATCTTTTGAACGTACGTACTAAGGTTAAAAAGTTAAAGGCTACTAACAAATATGTTCTTTGGAATATCATAATAATATTATCTAATTAATAAAAAAATTCGAACCATTTACCATTAATTTATGACCAATCAGTATGCACATTTTCCATTCTTTTCTATATACGATTTTTTTGCTGTACTTCTAGAATTATGAGAAAATTTCTCCTCGTCAGTTTCTGTTATTTCATATTGTGTTGCCTCTGTACAGTGCGTGCTTGGTCGTGACGTAACATAGTTAACTTGTGGCACGCACAAACACTCCCAATTAAGGCATGACAAACTACATTTAAGACTATATATATAGAGAGATATAGTAAGCATATATCAGATCCTTTCCGTATCGAATTAAAAATAATTTAATTATACGCCAGAACTCAGAAGATAATTTATCACGTTAAAGGGAGCAATGACGAGCCACTCCGCCGGGAGGTTCATCGCCACGCTCATCTTCGGCGGCATGCTCGTGGACGGCGTGAAGACCTTCATCTGCTGCATGTTCTTCTGCGGCTTGTTCATGTTGTGCTGCTGCTGCATGGCGCCGTTATCTGATCGCAGATGCCTCGACCGGCCCTGCGACGGGGACGCCGCCGCCGGAGACGTCCACGCTATTACGTTCCACGTCGACGAAGACGTGGTTTCTGACGTCGTCGACGCCGACGCCGGCGTCCAGCTTTTGTTGCTCGAGGAAGAAGCCATCGTATGCACCGTCTGCCAGAGCGCCATCGACGAAGGGGAGCTGGTGGTGGTGCTGCTCCTGTGTGCCCATGTCTTCCACGTCGAATGCATAGCGCCGTGGCTGAAGGAACATCCGACGTGCCCGAATTGCTGCAGACGCGTGTCCGAGACAGCAACAACTCGAATCAGCTGGACGAAGGTGGTGGAGCTGGGAAAGTGAGTGAGATCGCGTTCCATTAATTACGTCGAAACAGCAAGGAAACTGGGGTTGATCAGTTCGTTGTTTTGACGTGTGTATATGTAATTTTGACATGTTAGCGTGTGAGAACTGAGACATACTCTAACGTTTAGGGCTTTCTGGATGTACAGTATTTACCATTACATCATAATAATTTTTATTGATGATTTTTTTTACAAATAAACATTTGACATCATTTTTTATCAGATAAAAATACAATGTTAATAAATGAAAAATATCATATATTTTTTTCTCCTTTCTCTCTTTTATTCTTTTGTAGTTATAACATATTTATAAAACTTAAAATTTATTTTACGTCAAAAAAATCATAGTAAAACACTTTTGAAAAATATTTTACTATACTTTTTTAAAATATCGAAAAAAATTACAAAGTTTTCAAGCATGCCCTTAATATATCATACTATGAAAAAAACTGAAGTCTGTTTATTGTATATGACCAATGTTTCGAGATCGAAATATTAATCGAAACAATGTTAGATCAATTTTATCATATTTATTGCATTGAATTAAATATTATTTAAATAATATTAATGTATAGAACAACAAATAACATATATGTGCGCGCGCATATATATATATATATATATATCATGTTTAAAAAGTCCAAATTTAACCCAAAAAAACAATCTGGTGATATTGATAAACTATTATTGTTGTTATGTATTAATATCATAATAATATATTAAATCATTTTATTCAAGACACTCTTCATTTCCTCCCATACTTTTTTAACTTTTTTTTAAACACTTTTATTTTTTAGTTTCTATTTCCCGCTCTTCTCTATCGTATTTATTTTCATATTTATTTGATTTAATGGCCGTATATTCTATCATTCGAGATGTGCGAATAAAAATAAATAATCTATTTAAAATTTATATTTTTTACTTATTTTTCTCAATCTATATCTCAAATTGAATGATCTAAATAATAGGATACACAATGTACCACCTCCATTAAATCTTTTCTTTTTAATGTTACATCATTTTCATTTTAATTTATATCCTTCTTGATTCAAATAATTTTCCTTATTTTACTTTTTTTTAAGTTCCATTTCCCCTCTTCATGTAGTTCTTTTAGGTGAGTGTTTTTATTCAGATATTGAAAAAAAAAGTATTGAACCAGTTGTCATGGTTACCCGACCAAACCGGTTCAATCCATTACTTTAACAATTTCGATTTTGTACTGAAATCATACCGGACTTGGTTTGGTCTCGGTTAATATTTTTTCGGTAAATAGAGAGGCTCAACCTAGTATTACATGAAATGAAAGTTAAATGGTAACATGGGGTGCAATCACCCCTACTGTGTCACAAAACATAAACCGATCCAGGGAGGCTGGTGGCCAACGTAGTTCTTGTGTACCGAATCCCCTTCCTAATGCGAGTTTAGCAAGGTGGTCTGCACATGTGTTGGCTTCTCGTGGAACATGGACAAAGAGTACTTCACCGACGAGGCTTTGCTCCTGCAGAATCGCCATTATGATGCTTTGTAGATGTGGACTAGCGATGATCCGGCCATTTAGAATATCCATTGTTGATCTTGAGTAACTTTCAATGATAATATTTTGATGGCCTTTCGACCTTGTGAATTGAGATCCCAAAAATATTGCTTGGAGTTCAACTTCAGGTGGTGACAATCCGCTATCTAGCTAAGTAATCCTCCTTCCTAATTTCCTTTGTCATCCCGTAGAAGTATTCCTGCACTAGCACATACTTGATGGTTATGTAACTGTCTAAAGGAAGCATAGCTGTTACATTTGATCCAACTCGCTGGAGGAGGCGACCCAACACCTCTACGTTGGGCTTGTGGCAGGATTATGTTAAGTGAACATCTGTGGGCAATCTCGAATCTTGTGGTCGCATTGATTATGAACGCAAGCTTATCTCTTGGAGACTTGAAATATGTATAAAAAATAGAGCTACAATGTCATTTCCGTAGCCACCAACACATTGTTCCGAAGATAGTGCACCATGATAGTTTGCCACCGCTTATCATATTGCTTTGAATATTTGAATGGATTCAATTCAGGAGAGGGGCCGATAAAAATCGGTCGAGGAGATTCCAAATTTCTCTAGTTGCGATGCAGTCCCTAAGGACATGAATTAGAGTTTCTTTTGCACCATTGCATCTTGGGCAGTCAGGTGATGAGGTGAGTGATCTTCTTTGTCTTTGATCATTGATAAGCAGATTATCATGAGCTGCTAGCCAGAGGAAGCAACGAATTCGCTGGGGACCCTTCCATCTCCATAAATGTCTCCAACATCGACCTTGAGCATGCCATGAGTTTGCTGCTAGAAGATCATAAGTTGATCGTACACTGTAAGAGCTAAAGGCTTCCAAGGGCCAGTAGAGTGTGTCGTGATCTTGTTGATATCTTGATGGGATGATGTTTGCTAAGCGAATTTGGTCTTGAGTATTTAGACATCTGCTGATGATGCTCCAGTTCCATAGGTCATTTGCAGTCACTAAGGATGCTACTGGAGCTACTTTGTCAGATTCAACCAGAGGTGTTGTCGTGCGATATGCAAGAACACCAATGGATCTGTCCCACTGATCAGTTGAATTCCTCTTCACAATCAGGAATCACCATGTTTATATGATAGGTCACCATGTTTATATGATAGGTGTGTTCCTTGTTCAAAGCGTTGAGAATATATCTAGAAAAGGTACTTGCCTGTTATATATGATAGGTGTGTTCCTTGGTCTCGGTTAATATGACATGCAATATATCTAGAAAAGGTACTTGTCTGTTATATACGCCGGGAACTAAAAAACTATAGAGGTAAATCAACAATGAGTTTATGCATGTCATAGAAATTATTTATCAATTAAATATTAGTTTTGTGGACCTAACATTTTACTCAAAATCTGATAAGCTTAATGCAATAATAAACTAAAGTTATAGATCTTATTAACGCTCGTCGAATGTGCATCCCAAGTCAAGTTCTGTCTTCAAAGGGACCTTTCAATATTATCAACTGTGCATTTGGTAGAGGCGCCTGCATATGAAAACTTAAGCGCTTAACAAAAGGAAGAAAAAAAGAATGTGCAGTACATTTATAATTAGTGATAGTTATTTATTCTCTGTTATATTTATTAAATTAAAAATGTGCTGTATTTTTAGGCGCTTAAACAAAAGGAAGAAAAAAAGAATGTGCAGTACGTTTATAATTAGTGATAGTTATTTATTCTCTGTTATATGTATTAAATTAAAAATGTGCTGTATTTTTAGGCGCTTAACAAAAGGAAGAACAAAAGAATGTGCAGTACGTTTATAATTAGTGATAGTTATTTATTCTCTGTTATATGTATTAAATTAAAAATGTGCTGTATTTTTAGGCGCTTAACAAAAGGAAGAACAAAAGAATGTGCAGTACGTTTATAATTAGTGATAGTTATTTATTCTCTGTTATATGTATTAAATTAAAAATGTGCTGTATTTTTAGGCCTTTTTTTTTGTCTAAGGGTAAAAACCCCACTGGTTTCCAGGGCTACTAGCACCTGACTAATCCAGTGTTCGGACGAACGCGGCGAAAGTAAATTCTGACCAAAGTGGTTTCTCTGGGAATCGAACCTGATGCTACTAGCACCTGTCCTCCCAGAGGACAATCTCGCTAACCAACTGTGTCAACCACTTTTGATTATTTTTAGGCCTCCTTTGATATGGAGTTAGGGCCAAGAACAAAGTATTATTTTTATCTCCCCCATCCAAACATTCCTAAAATAGAAATATTATTGGAGAAAAGAGTAGGATCACCGTGTTCTTGCTAACAAACAAGGAAAGAGATTATACTTCATTTTCTTTTAATTGGACAGAACAAAATTTTTCTCATGCAAATTTACAACCCCTTGAACTCTTAGGAAAAAAAACTGACTTGTGGACAACAAGAGAATTGTGGAAACATCCGCGTTCCTCACCAAAAGCACACAAGTAACTTTCATGTACAAGTCAATAGATGTCATGCCACAGACGTCCCCAACTACAAACCAGTTTCCATCCATCCAATAAACAAAGGCATTCCGAGAGTTGAGGGTGAGAATGATAAACAGCACCATCACCTCTAGATAACTTTTGATTTATGAACTTAAAGAAATTTTGTTAAAATTTCATCCACCATAATTAGGGGCGTGCTACCTAAAGCTAATCAAGTTTCTAACCATGGCTTGTGATGGATGCACATAACCAATAGTGCCAATGGATAATTGGATGATTAGTGACCCTTGTCAAATACATTCTCCTCCTATATAATTGGGCTTAAGTACTAATTTTTTATACAAACCGATATATAATAACAAGTGACTATTTCATGTTTGGACACAGAATCAAGAATCACCTGGAAGTGAGACTCCAAACACAAAATAAAAAAAAATTCCCTACCTAGACAAGGATCTGATTAATTCATCAGATGTATCTTTCCCTGCTCACACTAATGGAAGAGTGCTCGTTGCAATGGCAAACGCCAGCAGCAGGGCAAGAGCCATTGTTGCCGGGGAAGGCCATGTCTTTAGCAGCAAAAGAGGAGGCGGAGCTCCGCTGGTGGCGTCGTAGGGTCCTGTCGGACCTGCCACCGTCGGCCCGCTGAAGTTGCCATTTCTTGCCGATGAACTGCAAGGATCATAAAGCCTCATATGTCACATTGCCACATTATGCATAAATCACTAGGTGGTAAACCTTATCCTCTGTTTCAGTAGCCATCGACTATCAATCACACTGGATTGCATATGTAAAGAAATGCAGAAACAATTACAAGCTTACTTCAAGCTGTTAATAAATCCAGAAATCTGCCTGTGAAGTTTCAAAAATCTCAAAGACGGATGCAAACATAACAACAACAAAAAACTGCAAGCTTTGCGAATCATTGCTAAAAGAACTACAAAATAAAACAATCGATTTGTGTTATTTATGTATATACCGACCTGGAAGGGTAGACGCAAGTTCCCGTGCCTGTCAAATTGACATTGAGGAAGAACAACATGAATAAATGAACGAGAAGACAGTAAAGCAAATTAAAGTATGGGAAAAAGATGAAGGCTTGCTTACTGGGATTGATGGAGGTGAGCGCGGCGGTGCCGGAGAAGTCGCAGGTGCCATCGGCGGAGCCATGGCGGACGTAGTAGTCGTTGAAGGCGTAGGAGGCGTGTGACTGGATGTCTTCCGGCTGGAAGCACTGCCCGCCCTGCTGGATCGGCTTGCAGTCTGCCCCGCCGGGCCCGCACGCCCAGTCTATGGCCGTCTGCAGCGCCGGGTCCTCTGCGTTGTTCTTCGCCACGCACCAGAGCTCCCCTTCCTTCACCACCTCGGCGCTCTTCCCCCCGCCTATGCCGGCGGCCGCGCAAACCCTGGGGGAGAACAGAGACAGGAGCATCACCGACAGCGGGATCAGAAGCAGAGGCTTCGCCATCAACGCAAGAGTTTGGAGGTGGAGTTGGAGATGGAGATGAAGGAGGTGGGGGTTTCTTATAAGGGAAGAGAGCAGTTTTCCTGAGAGGTTCATTAAAAATGAGGGGGGGGTTTTGGGAGGATTAAAGAGAGGAGGAGAAATGTGACCGTTGGAAGAGAGGAGACGGTGGGAGGGGGTGCTGCGTGTGTCTGTGCGCAGTGTGCACAAAGCAGCGAATGCTACCAGAGAAGCCAAGGGAAAAAAAAAGTAGGACGTCAGAGTGGTCGAACTGTGTGAGAGAGAGAGAGAGAGAGAGAGAGAGAGAGAGAGAGAGAGAGAGAG
>LTAE01000146.1:0-31876 GCA_001647135.1 Pontederia paniculata | reverse complement strand
GAGAGAGAGAGAGAGAGAGAGAGAGAGAGAGGAGGAGGGTGGTGGGGGGTTTCCTCTTTTTGTCTTTGTCGGGAGGGAGCAGAGCAGATGGTTTGTGTTTTGGAACCGGGGGAGAGGAGATTCATTCGATCGATTTGGTATTGGTGGTTCAGTCACAGACCCATGGCGCTCGCATTGGACTCGGAATTGGGTTTTGGGGTACCCTAGCCTTTAACTATTAAAATTTAGGATTCTTTGAGTTCTTATAAATAAATTGATTTAATAAATTATTTTAATTATATTTGGATGAACTAAAATATAATGATTATGAATAAATTTTAAAAATATTTAAATAAAAATAGAGAATAAAAAAATATAATATATTTTAATAAAAATAAAACTTGATTGGATTTAAAAATTTAATAAGTAATATAAAATTAATCTTATGAATTAATATTTTAACAAAAATATTTTGTAAAATATATCAATTAAAATTAATAAAAATAATAGTTAATAGGTAATATAAAATGTTAATAATAATAATATTTTAAAAAAAGGATTAAACAATTAATCATTATACTAATAAATAATTTGTATTATAAATTAAGTATAAAGTAATAAATTTAAATAATATGAAATTATTCTCATGAATAATATAGTTAAGTAGTTTGTGAAACTTATTTTAATCTCACATTTAAACTAATAAACATTATCATAAAGATAATAAAAAAATGTTAATTAAAAATATAATGGGATAATTAGTAGTTTTATATTTTTTATATTAAGGTAGCATAAAATTAAAAATTATTATTTAAAATTAAAAGTTGAGTAAAGAAAAAAAAGTTAAAAAGTATGTCTCTAAATAAAAAAAAATTGTAACAACATGTTGTTGTTGCAACGAGAATAATAAATTCCTACTTTTTTTGCAGAAATCAACGACAAGAACCTCGAGTCACGTGACCGGAGTCTCAATCTCAAATTACGTCTCCTATTCTACTAAATTTCATATTATTTTGATAAAATCAAACTAGAACCGATCTGATTCTAGTCGTGATTTTATGTGCAATCTTAAATTATATTTGGATGAAAAGATGAGAAAGAGTGCGATAAGATTATGAGATATTTTTAAATAAAAAAAAGTTCAGAGGAGAATCAATTTGGTAGCGTGATTATTAAATAAAAAAAGACGTTTAAATTATTTTAGATATTTTAAAACTAATTTCATCAAATGAATGAAATTAAAAGAAGTTAAATTTTTTGGAATGATTTTACATTCATTCAATTTTTTTATTATTGTGAAATAAAATCATCTTTTAGAAAAATATTCTTCACATCGTATTTCTCTTTTTATCTGAACATAAATTTTATAACATCTCCTCTTTTTCTTTTTCTTCCTATCTTTTGTTTCTATTTCCCTTCCTACCCATGCATCCAAACAAAGCTTTAGCCTTAACTAGACCCGCTTAACCTGAATCCCATTTTCTTGAGTAAGAGATCCAATTTTCAAATACGTGTTAATAATTATTACACCAAATATTTTAGGAAAATGAAAATAATTTAGAAAAAAAGAAATAATCAACATGTTGACAAAAGTAGAAAGTGCAAAACTATTATAAATATGAATGAAAGTGACGCAGCCCGAATATTTTTTTAAAAAAAGTAATTTTCAATAGACACTAAAAGAAAATGATACAGATGAACTAATTTTCTTTAAAAAAACTCGATGCATCTACAAAATATTTCGTGTTTTATGTGTTTTATAAAGATACAAATCATATCCTAACCCGCATAATTAATGATGATTTAGTAAATCGTAATTTTTTTATCAGTTTTAAAATTTATCATAATTTTATGATTGATGATTAAGATATGTTATGTGTACTGATTTAATACAAAGCATGAAGGTGCATTAGACTCTTTTTTAAATGCCACCTTAAGCGGATGAATCTTTTTGCTACTTTTTTTAGAATCCTATTTTTTTATTAATTTGTTATAAAGATATTAATAATATTTTATTTTATAAATTAATAAGTCATATATTTCACGGTTATTTTTCTTACACGAAAAAAATTATAAATTTTCATATTTAATCTTAAGTTATTAAAGTTTTACTTTTCATCATTAATTTTTAACGTTTCTCTCTCACAATTGTATGCTTACATTAATATTATTTTATAATTTAAATTAAATAAAAAAACTTGTCATAGTTGAAAAAATGTAAGATGAAATAATTTTTTTATTTTATTATCATCGGCGTCTATAATTTATATTTTTATCAATATAATATGAATATGAATTATTTGAGTAATTTTATATACCTTTAGAAGATACTTAATATATAAATAATTTATATATTATATATAATATTAACAACTTACATTTTTCATTGGGCTTCTCCATAATATTTATATATAAAAATCACCTATTTTTATATCAAATATCAATTTTTTTCTCGGATCAATTAATTTTTTACGTACAACTCAAATTTCTAATGTAATACCCAGGATTTTCCCTAAAATAAATAATTGAGAAAATAAGATTTGATTAGTTGGGTCATACTATAAATAAACCCTCTAAGAAAAACAGGCAATCCTTTTGGTTTTTACTCAAAATTCTAGCCGCCAAGAATCTCTTCTCTTCTACTTTCTCTCCCAAGCATAATGGATCAAGATTTTGTTTCCCCTTAAGATTATGATCTTTATTTTCTAAATTTGTATCAAATCCCTAGGAGATGGTGGGGAAGAAACACCACACGAAGAACAAGAAGGAAACTAGGACAAGGAGAACACAAAGGAAAAAAAATAACAGAAAAAAGATATGTAACATGACGGATCTATTTAGAATGGTTTTTTTATGATAGATCATTGCATGTTAGGTCTTCTTATGATGTTATGAAGGATTTTATATGATGATGTTATGCCGTGAACGCAAAGTTCTATGATTCATGAAAGGTTATGATGTCCATGCCCTAAAAAGATGTTATTATCCCTATATGATGTGGATTGATTAGAGATAAACTATGATATGAATGTAAGATGCATATAATGTAGTTCTTATGTTAAAAAACTATAGGAAACATAATTTTATGAATTCTTATATGGTGATATGCATGTAAGAAAGAACCCTGAAATGTTCAGGAGAAGAAAAAGGTACGAAAATCACCCAGGAAGCTCGGTCACGACCGTGACGAGCATGTCACGGGTCGTGACAGAGACATTCGAAGAAGACAACCTTCGGTCACGGGTCGTGACATTGGTAAATAGAAAATTCCCTTTTCGATCACGATCGTGATCAACTAGTCACGGCGTCGTGACTTTAGGTGTAGGAAGTTCACCCTTCAGTCACGACCGTGAAGACTTCATCACAGGTCATGACGTCGAGTCGTGAGAATAGGTCACAAACCGTGACCTTCAATTGAAAAAACGAGCGTTTAGTCACGACCGTGAACATTCCATCACATACTGTGACGCGGATTTGTGAACACGGGTCACAATCGTGAACCCTAAATGAGAACACACGTCTTCAGTCACGACCGTGATGGGTATGTCACGATCCGTGACGTAAATGAGAAAGTAACGATGCCTTCAGTCACGATCGTGTCATATTTGTCATGGGTCGTGACCATGCAACCTGAAGACCTGGACGTTCTATCATGGTCATGACAAATTTATCACGGGCCACGACCATGTTGAATGATGAATGTTGACCATTCGATCACGCGGAGCTTTCACGGGCCGTGACATGTTAGTCACGAGTCATGACAAATCCTTTCTATTTTAATGGTAGATGTTGTTAGATTCTTCTGTAATCTTAAGGACTAATATGTGGACAAGATAAATGATCAATCATCTTCACAAAATTAATGATAAAGCCGTCATGCATTGAATGATTGAGAGTGATAATGTTAATGATGATGGAGTACTGGTAGATCAGCTGCTATCTAATTCATGTTGTCTGACCTTCTCCCCCCCTTGCAACAAATGTGTTTTTCGAGTATCCTTTCGATCGTGACTTGTGCACCCTCATTGACCTATTGGCGAAGTCTCTAAAGACTCATGAGTCATTCAAAGTCATAACAAAACAACCTTCAAAGTCACATCAAAGTCACTAATGAGATAAGAAGAACTTAAGAAGATAACCACTTGACTTAATACTTACATTGAATATATTGCATTAGTTGTTAAGGAATGATGTTTATGAGTTGTATATATGCTAAGCACAGAGAAAGTTTAATGAAGAATGTAATGTTTATAATGAAGAATCCAATGATGATAATGATGGAAGAGGTGTAAGTGTTATCCTCACGCAAGAAAAATATGTTATGATGAAAGATGATGTACGAAAGAAAGTATATAAAATGTGTATATGATATTATATGATGATCGAATAGTAATGTTTAATGTTGATAAAGTAGTATATTTCATGCTTTTGTTTTATCATGAAAATACTTTTCTATTACGCCTTACATATCTGAGCTTTATCGTTCATGGTGGATTTTTTCTTCTCCTTGCTTTGGATCCTGCAGGTTAGTGATCTAATGTTTCATGATTACTTGTGGTGCTGGTGACGATTGGTATTCGTGATGATGCTGCTTACACATGAGTAGTGGTCCATAGTATGAAGCCTCCTAGTTTAGTTCCTTCTATCGAGTTGTAATGAAGGGAAGAACTTGTTATGTCTATTGGAGACTATTGAAATATTATGTTTATGTATGACTTTCGAAGACTTATGATTTTATTATATTATGTATTCTTCATTTAGTTGATCATTCTTAATGTCAACCTTAAAATCAAGAATAAGTATGATGTGTAATATTTTTAAGAGGATATTCTGCCACGTGGCGAGGTGATCTTCTCGGGAGTTACATCTAACTTTATTTTTCTCAAAAGTCAAAAGTATTATAAACCCATTATATTTTAAAGTACGGTTAATTTCAAGAAAACATGAGGTTAAATCTTTAAGCGGGCCATTTGGATCAGAATTATAAAAGAATATAGACTTATTTTCGAAATTTAGCCAAAATTAAGTTCGAGCGTCAATATATAATGCTGACGTTGCAGTTTTTTTATTAATGCCCGCAACTTTTTTTTCTGCCATTCTTTTACTTCTTTTGATCTCTTTCTTTTCTTTTCTTTTTCTTTAGTCAACTTTTAATATTAAATAAAAAATGATTTTATGGTAACTTAATAATGTAGTTATAGAATTAGTAATTATCCTATTATATTTTTTAAATAGTATTTTTAGTTATTTTTATGATAATATTTTATTAATTTACATGTGAGATTAAAATAAGTTTCATATATTATTTTATATATTGTTCATGAGAGTAATTTTATAGTATTTATTTTTTAATAAAATATTGTATTACCTTATATTTAATTTATAATACAAATTATATATTAGTAGACATTTTTTTAAAAATATTTATGAAATTCTTATTATGAAAATATTAATTCATGAGATTAATTTTATATTATTTATTAATTATTTTAATCAAAGTTTTTTAAAAAATGTGTGAGAATATTAATTTGTGAGATTTATGTTAATTTTTAGACATTTTTATTTATTTTAAATAATATTTTAAAAAAAAATATAAAAATATTAATTTGTGAGATTCATTTTATATTACTTACTTTATTTTTTAAAATAAACTAAGATTTTATCTTTATTAAAAATATTTTATATTTTCGATTCTCATTTTTATCCGAACACCCATTAGAATTTATCTTTAATAATTATATTTTAGTTGATCCGAACATGATCGAAATTAATTTATGAAATCAAACTATTCATTGTGACCCGAAGACTCCTAAGTTCTACTTTTCAAACGAGACCTTTTTATTTAGAATCACCTCAAAATTTGTGAAATCACTATACATAATTCATAAAATTGGATTAAGCGTATATCTAGAGAACTCAGGAATTCATTGATTTATTATTTTTTAACTTTAAAAAAAAATCATAAATGATATGATTCTTAATATAATTATTAATAATTACTTGCGGTTGAATATTTGTAAAGTCTACAAACTAATAGAGTACATAGATATAGAATTACATAATATTATCAATTAATTAATTATAAATAATGGTTCGTTACTATAATTTTGTAACTTACATTTAGTTATAGGGTTTAATGGAGGTGTCCCTCCTGTAAAGGAGGGGCACCTTGTCTCCTCTTTTACTAGCCATGAGATCTAATTTTATTGGTTGAGATCTGAATCACTCTTTAAATGCTTTTGATGTCCGGTTCAACAAATTTTTTTTCCGCTTTACCATGCCGGTTCATTTTTTTATCCTAATTTCTTCAATATTTCACTTTTTGTGCGGCTGCCCCTCTCTCGTCACAGAGCCCACGCCGGCTGCCTCCCTCTCTTTCCTCAAAGAGCGGCTGATGCTCGTCGCGCCGGCTGCCCCCTCTCTCTCCTCACACAGTGGCCGTTGCTCACCCCTGCGTCGGCTGCCCCCCTCTCTCTCGTCACAAAGCGGTCGCTGCCCGCCGCGCCGACTGCCCCCTCTCTCTCCTCACAGAGCGGCCGCTGCCCGCTGCTCGTTGTCGCTCCGCCCGCCCCGCGCCTCTGCGCCTCGCTGCACCCTCGTGCTGGCTGCTCCTCCACGCCCGCACCCACTGCTCGCTGCTTCCCCGTGCCTGTTGATCGTTGCTCGCTGCTCCTCCGCCTCCGCACCCCTCACCGGCTGCTCGTGCTCCCACCGCGCTAGGAAATCTGTATGATTGGCAAAGGAAATCTGCTGGTTGTCATACTTATACTTGCACTTGAACCTGCCCAAAAGAGAAACCTTTTAACCCAGCATTTCACAATCAGCATATGACTGCATAAATAAGCAAAACGATGTCCCTTGTGATAATAGACTTATGTTAAAGAAGATGTTTGAGACTGATTTTTTTTATCTGTCCATTATTGCATAGATAATGGTGGAAAAAGTATGTTGTGTTCCCTATTGACCTATTCTAAATTTTCCATGTTCATGCAATTGTTAGCATATTTGTATGACCAGATATATGATAACTTTTATCTTGAATGGATGACAATGTATCATTTTTATCTAATATTCTTGTAAAGTTTTTTACAAGCACCTTAGGCCATATGGTCTTATGCTTCATGTTATTTTTAGATATAAGTACATATTTCTTCCACAGTCAAGGCAAGAAGAAACGATGTTGGCTGACATGCACATTGCACATGTTGTATCTTTTGGGAGTATTGTCCAAGAAATGCACAAAGAGTTGCAAAAGTTGCAAAAATCTTGACGCAATTATAATGCTGACACAATTCAAAAGCATATTTTTCACAGAATTAAAAGAAAACTAATACAATATTGCACTTGGTTAACTAGTACACAAAAATGGCAGTTAACAAAAATGGCAGCAAAATTCACTCGATATGTCCATATAATCAATATTACCCTTGGTTAACTAGTACACAAAAATGGCAGCAAAAGTCTGCAAAAATATAAATAAACGAGTGCTGCTATTAGTGTTGCTTCCAGATGGATCTGATCCGCTACCATCTCTTGAACTACTCGCAACCAAGTTCATCCTCTTGCATTTGAAAACGAAAGAATCAACTTCATATGAGGTCAATATGTAAGTTCCTAAGATTGAAGCAGTCCATTAAGATATTAAAAATGAGGAAAGATGCTCAGCTCAACTCCATAAGGATGCACTAATCAATCCCGCTCAACTCCAAAAGGATGCTCATGGGATTTTCAAGTAAGGAGCTTGGGTAAGTCAAACTTTTTCCCATTAGGCAAGCACACAAGTGAACTCATCCTCTCACAGATACAATTAGATGACAAGGGAGCACAAAGAATTGCAGAACCTATCATTGCAGACAACAAACATTTATGTAACGAAATGTAGTAAACAGTTGGGAGTGGTGAGCAACAGGCGTGGCGGGAGCGCGAGCAGCCGGTGAGGGACGCGGAGGTGGAGGAGCAGCGAGCACGGGGGAGCAGCGAGCAACAAGGAGGCGGGCGCGGGGAAGCAGCGAGCAGTGGGTGTGGGCTTGAAGTCAGATGAGTAGCAGGCGTAGTAACAGTCGACGCGAGGGAGCAACGAGCAACAACTAGTGTCGGGGGTGCAGCGAGAAGCAAAGGCGTGGGGCGGGGCAGGCGCCGGCGCGGAGGCGGAGCAACAAGCAGCAGCCGCTCTGTGAGGAGAGAGAGGGGGGCAGCCGGCGCGGCGCGCAGCAGCCGCTTTGTGAGGAGAGAGAGGGGGACAGCCGGCACGGTGGTGAGCAGCGAGCAACAGCCGCTCTATGAGGAGAGAGAGGAGGGCAGCCGACGCGGCGAGCAGCGGCCACTCTGTGAGGAGAGAGAGGGAGGCAATCGACGCGGGGGTGAGCAGCGAGTAGCATCGCTCTGTGAGATGAGGGGGGTAACCAGGGGAGAGATTAGGATTCAAAAGTGAACCAGCATGGTTAAAAGCAGAATTTTTTTTATTGAACCGGACACCAAAAGCATTTAAAGGGTGGTTCAGATCTCAACCAATAAAATTAGATCTGATGGCTAGAAAAAGAGGAGACAGGGTGTTCCTCCTTTAGAAGAGGGACACCTCCATTAAACTCTTAGGGGCCGTTTGGCGCATTCCCAATTTTTATTAACTGGTAATTTAAATCACCACTAAAATAGATTACCACTTTATAAATTACCGGTAATATTATATCATAGCGTTTGGTAAGTGACAATAACATAAATTATAATTTAAATTACGAAATAAAAATTACTAAAATATCCTTCAAAATTGTTGAATTAAAATAAATATAAAAAAAAAAAAATATAAAAAGTAAGTTATGTCAAAATATGAGTTTATATTATCAATCGTAAAATAATTAAAAATTTAGAAGATAATGTTGAATCCTATTATTTCGTAATAAAATGTAAATATTTTTAAAGTTTGGTTGAAGGGATAATTTTGTCAAAATGCATGTCATCTTGTTGGTAATCTGGAAGACACCTCCTATGGGTGCTATCTTCATTACCAGTCAGGTGGTAATTTAGATTACCAGAGAAGTAAAAATTACCGGTAATAGATTGTAGCCAAACGTGGTAATATAGTGGGCCCTGAGAATTTTAAATTAAATAACCGGTAATCTATCTGGATTACCTCATACCAAACGCCTCCTTAGTTATATATTATTAAAATGAAGTAAATTAAAATTATATTTATTATTAAAAATGTATCTATTAGTTGATCTAACTATGTTTATTTGAATATTATTTTTTTCAGTATTGTGTTTTATTTTTTTGTTTAGTTCAATTCAATTTTTTTTATAATAAAGATAATCCAATGTTATTCATTGTAGTATATTTTTGTACTTATTTTTTTATAAGAGCATTTTTTTGGGCAAAAGGAAGACATTCTTTTTCCGACTGGTGCCGACATATACTGAAGGGGTTTAGCGCTCATAAGGTGTTCGAACTTATTCTTCTGAGACTTCGATTCGAGAACCGCAGGGAAGCGACGAGAGAGGAGCGCTATGTCTCAGTTCTGGCGGCCGGGCTCCGAGCGCCCGCGCGCGGCCCTTGTCGACGATGAGGAGGGCGGCGTGCTCTTCGTCTCCGCCGCGCCTTCTTCCTCCTCCTCCGGGTACTTCTTCTCTCTTGCTCAACTACTAAGTCTCTCTTTTGCAGCCCTCGAGTTTCGAGATGGATTTGATGGACTCGTTTGTGGAAACCTTATTTTGGATTCCTTTTCTGTTTTTGGATCGAATAGGTTTGGGTACGCGAGTTTGGAGAGGCAACGGCAGCGCTTGCCCGTCTATAAGTACCGCGACGCGATCCTGTACCTGGTGGAGCATCACTCCACTACGATCATTGTCGGCGAGACCGGGAGTGGGAAGACCACACAGATACCTCAGGTTTCATCTTTAAATTTTGCTTCAGTGTAGAAAATTATTGCATGTAATGTGGGTTTTTGCCCTAAGAAACTTGGCAGAGGCATACGTTCTAATTGGTAGCAAATATGTATTTTTTTCACTCCTATGATGTTTTTTTGGGTGATCACTTGCATGGAATTGTAATGCATTTTGGATTTTCTAGAAAAACTTTTTAGGCTAGTGTACTTGTAATATATTTTGTAAGTGCAAGGTCTATGTTAGTTCTCAAGGTGGATAACAAAATGAAACTAGGTGGCTTACATCACCAAGATTGGCATGACAAGAACTTGATTAGTTCATCTTGTCTGGCATTGAGTTAAACTATTTAAAGTTGTATAAAACTCAAACTAAAAAGAAATTCGTCCCGTAAAGGATTTCGTGGAGATGGTCAGCTTAGCCAACTCTCAGAAAGGGAACAGGGGACTGACAGGAGAGTTCATTGACAGGAATTCATGAACTAATGAGGAGGCCTTGAGAAGTTGATAGGGTTGGATTCTGAGATAGAAGGAAACGGTTGGGAAAATAGTTATGCAACAGTTTATAACATAATTACTCCAATAAAATAATCCTTGTAAAATGAACCAAAGTCCAGTTATAATATTGACAAACTTTTGGAAGTTTGAAAATAAAGTTCCTGTCCATCGGTATATTTTCAACATGAAGGTTTGATTACCTACGATAACTCATAAATAAAATAGATCTAGTAATGGAACATCGATTAGTGGATTCTTATGAGTTCTGACTACTCACATCTCCTTTCACTATCTTCTTAATTATTTTTCTAGAATAAAGTATTACATGTGGTATCATATCAGAAATATATGATATACTCTTTGAGAAGGTAACAGAAGAGCAGGCTGGTTGGGGAATGCACTACAAGGATCAGTGGAAATCTGTCCCGGGTTTAGCACTGGTATAAGCTGAGTGCTTGGGATGTTTAACACTGGTATGAAACTGTAGTTCATTTTACTGGACTTAGGGCCTCAACCCTGTATT
Source organism: Pontederia paniculata (assembly GCA_001647135.1). NCBI lineage: Eukaryota > Viridiplantae > Streptophyta > Magnoliopsida > Commelinales > Pontederiaceae > Pontederia > Pontederia paniculata. Next base: position 21,002 of record LTAE01000146.1, on the reverse strand, counting down.
TGTATCCACAAAAAGGACAAACATAATTGACGGTTTATATTTATTTTCGTATGTAAGCGTGGAACTTTTTTGTGTAATTTGAAAATAAGAATCAACATATTTTTTACAGCAATAAAAGATGACCAATCTGCACTGAAAAAAGGATGACCAATCACAACATATTGCCAGGGATGTTCGATCTGTATCTTAAGCAGACTTCTCCCTTATTAGGAGATCAATATTCTCTATTTGTTTTCTTGTCAGGGATAGGGGGGCTTCTCATCCTCTGTTTTCTTGTCACTTTTGTCGCTCTTTCTTCGAGAGCGTTTACTTGTACATGACACTTTTCTACATATATATACATGGATGACAACCGTACCACCGGGGCTCATCCTTCTCCTCAAAAAAAAAAAAATCTCTATTTGTTCTTTTATTTTTATTTCATATTTAACTTCTCTATCTTCAACCTAATTTTGTAATTTCATTTTGTGAATCCAGCAGACTAGTAGACAAGAAGATAATAGGACACAAAATGCTTAACTTAAAATTTAACTTAATTCAATTTTATTTTGAAAGGTGCTTAATTCAGTTTCGCCCAATTTGTGGTTACTGTGTTACAGTTCATAATAAATGTATAGAGATGGCTAGTGTAACACCTACTTGCCTAGTATGTATTATGATGACTGTGTATACGTCACATATGTAAAGTTTAATTATATTTTTTGTAGTTCCTTTTCTCATTTATCTATTTGTATAGTATCTCAAAGAGGCAGCTTGGGCTGAAGGTGGTCGTATTATAGGATGCACACAGCCACGGAGATTGGCTGTTCAGGTAATTGTTACTAGTGATTTTTTCTATTTGATATCTGATTGTGATTGTCTTATCCGAAAGATCTTTTTTTTTCTATAAGCGAATATTTTGTCTTTATAGGTTTGCACCTCATATTTTCTTTCAATTATGAATATCTGACTGTTTTCAAGGAGATTGGCTGTTCAGATAATTGTTGTTATTATGTTTTGCACCTTATATTTTCTTTCAGTTGTGAACATCTGACGTTTTCAAAAATCTAAGATTATCTTTACAGTATTAATTAAAAATCCAATATATAATTTTATAGTTTGAACTACTGAATATAAAAATTAGCGATGAACTGCACATACTTTTCTTTTCTTGGAAAGCCTCACATCATTATGTGATGTTTACTGAACCTAATAAGTTGGAGCATCTGTGATTTATAACTTTGGGGATGTACATTGAACTCTTTCAGTCTGTTGCATCACGGGTGGCTGAGGAAATGGGTGTCAAGGTCGGAGAAGAAGTTGGATATACTATTCGTTTTGAAGATCAGACAAATCCTGTAAGTTATCTGTGTACTATCATAGTTACTATTACTTATAAACCCTTTCGGGCATGTTTTCCCAAATGGAAGCATCTTCATATCTTCTAATCTTCATGAGATTTCTTTGTCATTGAATGTTGTTGACCCACGTTGTATACTGTGGATGCAATTAACTTGTCCTTACTATGTCTCTGTTGTTTCACACAGGCTATGACCAAGATAAAATTCCTTACAGATGGCGTGCTTATCAGAGAGATGATGGATGATCCTCTTTTGACCAAGTATAGGTACTATTTGAAATTGCATGTTGATGTTTCATTTCCCATGATCATATTAAATGCTAAACTACTGGCAATAAGTTGATAATATTTTATCTATTCTCTTTGGCTTAAATTTAAGAAACACAGTCTTAGGTGTTGCTGATTCAAGATGCTATTGGGTGGATGAATTGTTGCAGTATGGTGTTGCTGGATCATTTGTGTATTGTCAACATGTCTGAGAAAAATAACCCTTAGAGAAACATGTCTAAGAAAAATAAATGGGAAAGTGAAAGAAAAGAAAAAGACATGTCATTTTGAGTTTAGTTTGGAAAGTCTCCTTAAAGCATATTGTCTTTTGACTGGAATAATATTAAATACTCTATTTGGACAGACATGGTACTCATTTTTAACTATACTATATTGGTAACAAATAGAGAAGCTGCCCTTTGTAAAATCAAATACTTGAAGCTATTATTTTCATCTTTCTTCACATGCAGCTCATGCAAGGAACTCATTATTTCAAATGATCCTAGAGAAGGCAGATCTCTGCTCTCCCATGTCTTAATTTATGCTATTTTGATCACAAATGTCTTGCTTTTCATGTTCATTGTCGGTTATTTGTATGTATAAAATATCAAAAAACTTTATTTTTTTTCAAAGTTACTCTGAAATTTCAAAGTTAATAAATGAACTTGTAACAACTTGTTTATGAAAGGAATTTATAACATATTTATCATCAATTAACTGTCATCAAGGTCTTTATTGTATCATTGATGTGGCATGCTGACATGAACCCATAATTGCTGAAATTTTTTATTTTGCTGATATGGATTCTCAGTAGTTGACTCAAGTTTGTTGGATACTGGAAATCATTATGTTACTTCTCTATTCCTCTTTTGTCATTTCTCCTTCACACAAATAGATAATAATGAGAATCTACATGATCACTATTGCCATATTAACAGAAACATTTCATATCAGCTCAAGACATCAATGAGTTAATGTAGACCTCCAAAGATACATGGATGATGGATTCATACACAATTTATAAAATTTGTTAATGAATTAGTACCTTTGGAAGTCCAAGACATATGGAAGTTTAAGAAATCTTGTGATGATTTACCTTATTCTTAGTTATTCAAACCCCAAAACACACATACATCTTTGGTGTCGTGGCACCTCTCAACTTGTCGATCAAGAGGTCTTGAGTTTGATTATCACTAGTGGGACTCGTGTATCCCTTTAGTAAAAATCACTTCTTGTCTCGGGAGATCTATACCCAGCTCTTGTCGGCTTCAGAGGCTGACCATTCCTTTCTGACAGACTGTCTACTTACATGGAGGATCTGCACGCCCCTGAATGTCAGGATCTTGACCTGGCTTATCAGAGGCAATCGAGTCTTCACCAGGGTTTACTGTATGAGGTGCCCACATGATATTGATGTTACATGTGTTCTATGAGGGGCTGACGATGAGGATATCATACATCAATTCTTGGAATGTATTACACAGGAGTCATGGCAGAGGATGGGCGTGGCAGATGTCAATTCACATTCGCCAAAGTCTTTTTGGGACTCTTTCCGCCCATTGGGACACAAGGTCCCCATTCTTAGCGCCCCATGAGTGTACCATTGGCAATAATTTCGGCAGTCTGGATTCAACGCAACAACATATTTTCAAGAGAAATGCTACGTAGAGAAGAACATTGTACATCTTATTTGCTTTTTGTCTAGAGAGTAGGGTGAGATTTTGTAATTATTAGTCCTTCACTCTTATAGCTTTTCCTTTTTTCTGACAAAATCTAGCTTTCCTTTTTCTTTTACCACACATGTACACCTTTCCAATCTTTATACATGCACATGGATGACAAACCTTTTCTTGTCATCCTTTTACTGTTCAACATATATATAAATTTTGGTGCATAATACCTAGGTCATTTTCAACCAATATGAGCTGTGCAATTCTCAAGTGTAATGGTCATAAAACATTGTTTCTATTTCTGTAGTTATGAATTTGTGCCCTTGCATTTATGCAGTTCACAAATTGTTGAAATCTGATGATACTTATTGCTTATGTAGTGTTATAATGGTAGATGAGGCTCATGAAAGATCAATTTCCACCGATATGCTGTTTGGCCTATTGAAAAAGGTAATTTTAGTGGACATTTGCAGCTTATATTTCTTTCAATGTTGAGACCCCTCATATAATCAAGCTGATTTGTCTGGAAAATACATCAGATCCAACGGCGTAGACCTGAGTTGCGTTTAATAATCTCATCTGCGACAATTGAGGCCAAATCCATGTCAAACTTTTTCCAGAGTAGGTCTGGTTCTTATCTATTAATCCTTGCTCTAATTTTTCATTTGCATCATCAGGCTGGTGCTTTCTTCCGCTTCAGATAGCAAATAAGTTGAAATCACCGGGGATTGATTCTTCACCTTTTGTTGTCATCCAATCATTATTTCATTTATTAGTATCTATCATAGTGATACTATACCGTTTTGACATATTTCATGTTATTTGAACAATTATAGTAATCTCTTAACTACTGATGCATTGAAATACGGATTTTATGATACCAAGTTCAGTTTAATGTTCATTAATTACACACTAGAGTTGTTCTAAAAAAAATTACATACCTGAGTTGCTTGACTCTTTCAGGTGCAGTATCTTGGAATTGTTAAGAATATTGGGTAAACCTATCAGCATCTTCTAAGCCATTCAACTTACGACTCTTTAAATATGCTAGCAGGGAATTTTTCTGATGGTGTTCATTATTGACATTAGTCAATTTAAAAGCATCTTTCGTCTTTATGCAGATCTGGATATTAGGATGGAGAATTAATTTGAAATTTGGAAATCATGAAAGTATCAGGTGTCTTGAATATACATATCAACGGGACTTTAAATGTTTCCGGAGACTTTATTTTGTGGAATGTTATACTGTATGTTCATGTGGTAGGTGGAAAAATGCTGAGTATATTTTCATTCTAGACTCCTAAAAAAGGATGTTAGGAAAATAATCTACGTAAATGAAGTCTCAATAGATTACTTATTAATAGCACTATCCAGTTTTCTTAAAGAAATACTATCCATTCTGTGATGGTGCATGCTGGATCACACAGAAAATGCTAGGTAGTGTTCGGTATTTTTTCCTTTGCTTAAGAAAATCTACCTTTAATACAATTCTCTCAGAATCATCCATTTTCCACATGCTTGGGGCATGTGAATCATAAGACACATAAATCATGTTATGGTGCTGTCCCTTAAGTAGTGCATGCTTAGAATATGAATGTCAATGATTTGAGGTGACCTATACTTGTACTCAGCGCACAACTATACTTGTAAAATTATGATCTGATCCTGACGTGAACAATACCTGGAGAGTGTCTTTGTCCTCTCTATAGATAAGATAGTGGAAACTACAAATACATAGGGATAACTGTGGCGTATATATTGACTATGGGAAATTAAATGGATAGTTGTCCATGTTAGACGGTAAAGTAAGGTAATGGCTTATTAACTACCTTATAGGATATTCGATTTGGTTTATTTTTATTTCTTTTTTCTGCTCAGGAAAAAGAGTTCAAGTGAAGATGATGCTCCTAGTCAAATTCCTTCCATACTTTCTGTTGAGGTATGTTGTAAACATTTTATCAGTATATGCATTTTAACTTAGGGCCCTCAGCTGGCTTTAGTTATGATGAGACTATTACCTTCTAAGGGTTGCTGAAATCTTTTATAGGAAACTATTTTCATGTTCAGTATACTCTTCCCTAATTTCTAAAATGATCATTTGATTGAAAATATATTCTTATTTCAATCTTACTTAAGAATTCTAGGGTAAAGGGTATACTGTGGAAATTCATTATGTTGAGGAGCCTGTCTCTAACTATTTGCAAGCTGCTGTTGACGCTGTGCATTCAATTAATGATAAGGTAAATTTCCATTCATTTGAAGTGTCAATGTCTCAAAATACTGCTGGTGTCCATTCTGTAATATACAAATATCATGTGTTTCATATGTGATTTTATTGATAAAGTCAACACAGCATCTCATGAACATACTCTTACCTATATACATACTCATACCTATACACGCCACAGTAAGTTCAAAATTGTAAACAACAACACATGCAGAACTCATAATATAAGCAGTTTCTTTTTTGTTTATCTAATTCAAATTTGTCTCAAAAGAATTCAATTCTTTTTGCTAATAAGTTTTCTACGGAATGTCTTTCACAAAAGAAAACATTTCAGTAGAATGTGCATACCATTTTAACTTCTTTCGTTTCCAAATATCTAATGAGTACTTTTTTGGACTTTATCTAACCATAGTTGATTGATAACTAACTAGACAAGATATTCACTTAAATCCATTTCTTATTAGCATTTTATGGCTGTCTTTATATTCTAAATTAATGGGAGAAAATTAGTTTTTTCTTCAGAGCTTTTGACTTATTTAGCGTCTATCTTAAAAATAATTTGTGCATTGACATACAGGAACCAACTGGTGATATTCTAGTTTTCCTAACAGGCCAAGATGATATTGATGCTGCTGTGAAGCTATTAACAGAGAATGATCAAGTAAATAAAAGACATTCATATGGTAAGCTGTTTCATTGAGACACCATTTTCTTCTTTATACACTGAATCCTATTGAGGTAAGTTTCTTAGATATTAATGAGTCTATGTTATGTAGTTTAACTTTTGTCATGATCCCCTTTTTGGTTCTAAAAGTGAGCTAGGGACCTATCTGCGTGCTATGAATATATTTGATTGATCTATCATGACAAAGCAAGGCAAAAAAGGTCCTCCAGCCATGCCACATATATCTCTTTCTCGGCACTGAAGATTCTGTTATCTCTTGTAACAAGGAAATATGAATTGCTACACTTCCCTGCACTTCTTCAGGTATAATTGGTTGCCCCTAGAAAAGTAGGTTGCCCATGTCACTAAGGCGGTTCACAATATGGCAGTGTATGTTGCCCTTTGGCGGTTCTATGGTTTATATGGTCCCAACGTAATGGAGTTATTTTCAGAGGGGAATGAAGCTATATAGAGAACATGTATCTTTTGCGAGACGGATGGTGAGAGATTGGATGGAGTGTTAATATGTAATCTCAATGTAGTCTTTTAACCACATGAAACCACCATTCCATCAATAAATCTGGATGGTTGCATAGCTTGGCAATCATCCTTTTCATTTAGAAAGAAAATAGAAGGGTTAACTGTTAACTGTATCTGTATTAATTTGGCAATGAAACAAGATATTAGTACACAAAATACGATGCTAATCATTGACCCGTTTCGACTCAACTGCTCTTTGCAGCAAGTCGGAGTAACCAGAATTAGATTAGTTACTAATATGCTACCTGTACTTGATATGCTACCCATCTTTGAACTGACATGTAGATTTCATAAGCTAGCTTGGAGTAAGATCTTTCCGTTTTAATTGTTTATAAGATGAAAAAAAAAAACGGACAAACACATTGATCTTCTCAATGCATTGTTTCCAGGCTTGTTGATTTTGCCTCTTTATTCAGGGCTTTCACGTGCTGATCAGGTATTTCAAATTTTAGTGGATCGATATTTTTGTTAGGATGGCACTTAGTTTTTCTTCTTTTCTCTCTTTAGGACCTCATATTTGCTCCAACTCCCAAGGGAAAGAGGAAGGTTGTGATATCAACTAATATTGCTGAGACATCATTAACATTAGAGGTATGGTTTAATTTTGCATTTTGTTGACATAAAATTGTGAACTTTTATGCTAAATCTTTGTAATTCATGCAGGGAGTGGTATACGTTGTAGACAGTGGGTTCTCAAAACAACGATTTTACAATCCAGTATGTTTATACTTTAACTTGCATAAAGTCATTTTAGTTTTCTTACTGAAATGTTGGTTTATCTGTAACTAGATTTACTTTTTTTTTTTGAGAAGGGTAACTAGATTTACTTAATGCATAAAAATGCACAAACTGAATTCCAAATGATAACTGAGATAATTTCATCGGCTCCAAAAACTGTTCTTTCTTTTAATATGCTGTTGTTAAATTCATAACTTTAGCCTTAATAAGGCTTTACCATTTGATAAGGTCGTTGTAGCATATTTGGATGAGTTGATCTCGAAGCTAGTTGTCCTATTTAATAACCATGTGACAGGATACTGCTAATTGCTTTTAAATATGATATACCACTTCTAGTAATCATGTTTCTGTGTTTTCATATGAAATATATCTGTGATGCAGGGCATCTGCCGATTATTTCATGCAAGTACAAACGTGGGAAGAAAACCTAGTTTATGTTAATTTTATTTCAATGCAGTATTAGATTGGTTTATAGGTTTCTGGGCCTTCAGCATTGTTATTGGTCTTTATCATGTTTGTTGGTCCATTTATTTCTCCATTTAAACATGGGTCCTTTGTAAAAGAACTCAGTGCAGGTCAATAAGAAGTTCTCTCAGTTTAATTTCTTTTCCTCATAGTTAATATAGGGTTACATCAACCCCCTTTGACTTTATGTTCGTTTGATATGCATGCAACTTTGTGTTCTTCTATCTTGAATTGTCAATATTTTTAAAGTACTCTCTAGTCAAGACGTCCTTAAAAGTCTCAAGCGTGTTTCTCCTCTAGATAGCTTCACATTTCCATAGACACTTATTGTTGTGTTCTTCTAGATAACTGATATAGAGAACTTGGTAGCGGCACCAATATCCAAGGCATCTGCAAGACAAAGAGCTGGAAGGGCTGGAAGAGTGAGACCAGGAAAATGCTTTAGGTACGCTATGATGTCTCCTGCTCTTGAATTTTGTAACATTTTTGCTACAGTAAAAAAGTAGGACTCTCGTACTATTCATTCTTCAATGATATACTGCATCACCATTTAGCATCTTTTTGGTGAAAACCTGTGTTATTCTATTGCATTCACAAGAAATTTTCATCCTTTGGATTGTTAAGCTCTAGCCATGTGTTCATTCAATCTATTTATTTGTATCATCTTTCATTTTGTTCTTCAGGTTATATACCGAAGAATACTTTTTGAATGAAATGCCTGCTGAAGGAATTCCAGAAATGCAGAGGTCAAACCTTGTCTCCTGTGTGATCCAAGTATGCATATTACTTTGCAACTTCTGATAAATCTTTGGTTTTCCTGTTTGACCTTGTTTTAACTTTTTGAGGTATATACAAAGGTTTGGTTTTTTGTCTTGTAGTCAGATCATACCTGCATGATGTATTTATGTTTATTAATATATTGATTTTACTCGTATTTAGTTTCTTCAAATTTTCTTATTATTTGTTTCATCTAGTCATATGCAATAAGGTATTTAAATATATGGCTCCAACTAAAAACTTCGAAACTGAATTTTTTTTTTAAACTTTAACATGGTGATGCAGATTATTTTTTAAGACAATGATATCAGCTTTTACTTCCATGCGTCTTTTCTGAAATACCAATTTTAACATATATAACTTGAAAATATTAGATTCAATTGTTCTGAATACTGCACCTGCAAACAAATTCATACACTTTCTTTCTTGTATTAGGAAAGAATGATTATGTAACTTGGCTAGTCAAACTCAAAACAGTATATTGAGTTAATATAAAACTCTAAATATTCAATTCAAGTTATAAAGCTTAATTAAAAATATTAAAATATAAAAAATAATGATGTTGGTCATTTAATTATGCGTCGCAATAATTGTGGAGTTTATATTTGATTAAGATTAAATATCTCTTGAAAACTAAAAGCACTGGAATACAAATATAAAATGTGATTGAATTATGGGTTAATATGTAGTTTTAATTTGATAGTATGATAAGCTTACAATTAATTAGATAAAAAAAATTGGATTACATGAAGTCTTCGAATAACACATGTTTTGATTTACCTGGTAACAGAAGGGAAGTAAATGACATGTCTAAATTTTGTCAGCATTTTGAACATAGTGTTCTATCTTTACTTAGAATGGACAACAGTGATTTGTTGTTGTCTAGTGTACCTTTTTATGCGTTTACTTTTAAAAGACTACTTTTGATAATTGTTTGTTCTCCACTTCAATCTGATATTGTAGTATTGGTATCGATAGAAATTCTATTATGATCCAATTCTGAATGGTAGCAAATACTTGGCCTTTTTATTATTTGATTGATCATGATTCTGTATATTCCATTCATTATGGGGGGTTCCTAGGGAACTCATGAGTTGAATGCTTCCAAATTCCAATAGACTTTTTATTCTTCACTCTCTCAAAAAAGGTTCTTGCGTATGTCTGCCAGTTTTCCAAAGCAATTCCATGGGCAATAATTCAAAATTATATGTGAGTGATTCATACCCAATATTTCTTTCTTTCTTTAACAGTTTCTACCAATTGATGTCTTTAACAATTTAATTTCTTTGCTAGTAATCTGTATTTTCAAATTTTGGAAACTTATAAATTCTTACTGCTAAGCCGTTATTGAGGGGGCCTATATAATCCTTCGAATTGGAATTGACTAAATCCTAGTACTGTGGACATTCCTTCATTGTTTTGGACTATGTGCCCTATTGAAATGTAATCTTGATGTTAAACATTCTGAATATGCAGTTGAAGGCTTTAGGTATCGACAACATATTGGGCTTTGATTGGCTTGCTGCTCCACCACCAGAGGCAATGGTGCGGGCTCTTGAAGTTCTCTACTCTCTAGGAATTCTTGATGAAGATGCCAAACTCACATCACCAGCTGGTTTCCAGGTTGCTGAGATTCCACTGGTATGTATTGCCAAGCACCGTTGTATTTCAACAGATTTTTCAAGTGCTCTTGTTATCATCTAGGCAAGTTTTGAGAGAAGTCTTATCATGCTATTTACATGAAACAATATTGTAGGATCCTATGATTTCTAAAATGATCTTGTCAGCGAGCACTTCTGGTTGTTCTGAGGAGATATTAACCATAGCAGCTGTTCTATCGGTTCAGGTGAGAACTTTGAGCTGAGATTTTCAATATTATCATATTTAAATTATTCATACTTAACATGTTTGTATTTATTTGCAGTCCATATGGATATCTGTTAGAGGGTCACAAAAGGAATTTGATGAAGTAAAATTACGTTTTGCTGCTGCTGAGGTTTGTGATGAACCTTGTGTTTCCATATTTCATATTTAAGTACATCCAGAATTGTTGTGTTCCTATTAATTGTTTGTCCACCGTGATGCCATAAACAAATAAAGATGCAGCTCGATTTGGAGTATCAGCTGACTACTTAGTAGTACTTCATTTTGGGAAGAAAAAATAGATTTGGCATCATCTAAAGAGAGACAGGTTTTGTAGCTTGAAGTTACAAGCTATTTTTGTGCTGCTTATATTTGACTTGGATTTTCCAAATTTAGATACATTAATCCTTGGTATATTATGTCATTGGACTCTAATTGGAGTTGGTTTATCCTATGATTATTCCTCTACCTGATCTTTGGTTGAATTACGCCTTCAACTCAAAATTGTCATTTAAGCTTGATAAGTGCAATATAGTTTTAACTGAAATGCATATTGGTTGGCTCATATTCTGCAGTTTAAAGCGCAAACCTCATTTCCATGGCTTTTCTTTGAATTGCTCATGATTTTCATTGTTTAAAGTTTTCATCAACTACATGGTGTTTGTTTCAGGAAAAATCTATTTTCAGAAAAACATTTTCCATGTTTTTCTGTGTTTGGCAATCAAGAAAATCTTGGTTATTGGTTCTGGTTGTGTAAAAAGTTGTACTTTGGAAAAGTACTTTTCGATCTTACAGTCTCTCAGGTGATATTAAAGAAGCATAATTAATTCAAAAACTTAGTTTTCTTACACAATAGCAGAAGGAAAGTTATTTTCATATAAAATATTTTTCCCAAAAAACATTTCCCCACTAAACTTATTTTCAGAGAAACAAACGCAACTAACATTCTGAATTTAAGAGATCGTTCGATAATGTTTGGCCACTCTCCTCTTTTGTTATTGGACTCCTCTTCGCTAAACCTTGTTGTATAAGAAATGAAGGACTCATGGTATCCTTTTTTAGAAATTATTTTGTCCATCATTAGTAAAATTCTCAGTTTGCAATCATCGTCTAATATCCCTGTTGAAAGCCTGAAATCAGTCAATTGTGTGACGTGCAGGGAGATCATGTGACTTTCCTCAATGTTTATAAAGGATTTCTTAACTCTGGTAAAACCTCGCAGTGGTGTTACAAGAATTGCATAAATTATCAGGCTATGGTAAGTATAGCTCTTTACAAATTTCTTATGCTAATTTTACTTTAATATGAGCCTCTCTGTAGAGTATTTCTTGTTTTTTGAATTGCTTTGTTTGAATAATATATCCCCCCTCGGCAGAAGAAGGTTGTGGATATCAGGGAACAACTGAGTCGGCTAATGAAACGGCTTGGCATAGTTCTGAAATCTTGTGAAGGAGATACCCAGGTAATTTGTTAGATATTGGTGTAACACCTCAGTTTATCCAGAAGGAAATAGGTTCTTTTATAGAGTTTCATTTCGCTTTTACTAGAAGTTAGAAAGATTTTACTATATCAAGTTCCAGTTATTTATCTAAAAAGATACTAATTCTTACTGAGGCACTATTAATTTTCTTTAAAGGCAGTATTAACTTTTTTTACCTCAAATTTCAATACTGCCATTCATGACAATGTGAATACTTAATGCTGGATGTTGATTTTTTTGTCATGCAGTATAAATATAAATATAAATATAAATATAAAATGTCAATTCAATTTCTTATGGGACACAGAGAGCGTAGATCATGTAGAAGACTGAAGTGACTAAAGAAATACAGAATCACACTCCACACTGAGATTTACCTATCATATATGCATCCAAAGGAGGACATGTACAACATCATGATTTCATATGACGAACAAGACATCAAGATAATCAATTGAAATGGCTGTTTGATGTTTTCTTTTGTTGTTAGTACTATTTTCTAAGCTTACTATTGGTACCTAAAACTTTATACCCTGAATTGTACATTTAAGATCTTTGATATTTGTTATTTTATACTGTAAATCATGCTTTGCTTTGATAGATGTTTGATTATTTGGTATTGATAGATGTTTGATTATTTGGTATTGATTAAATGTAGATAAGAACAATTGCCAACTAGGTTTTGAACCCTTTTTTTTTTTGAGGAGAAGGTTTTGAACCCTTTTTGCAGGCAATACGAAAGGCCATTATGTCTGGATTTTTTGCAAATGCTTGCCGCTTGGAGGTATGGAATTATATGATACCGATTTGATATCTGTTCTCTATTTTATTCTGTTTCATCATTTATGTTGCACAATAACATTTTTGCTAAACAATGTTTCTGAAGATCCACAGTTTGAGTTTACCTCCCTAAGTGCCTTTTTTCCATTTAAGAAGTAATATGAGAAGCCCTAATGTTGAAATCATAAAGTATTTTGATAAAATGCAAAGATGTTTACACTTTTTTTCCTTTTTTGGATGACAAGATAGATACAACTTTAAAAATGTTATTTAAGCCCCTCTCTTCATAACTTTTTAAGTCTACTTAAATAAGTTACACAAAAAATGTTAAATGTCAATCCAGCAAAACAAATCTGTAACCCTATTTGATTGGTCTTTGAAGTTGCATCTGTATATACGATACAATCATTAGTCTAATTTTTTTATAAAATATGGGATTCTTTAATGCATATATTTTACAATAGATCCTGTTCGTGTGTTCTTTTATTATTGTCATAGAATTCAATTAAATTCATCGTGCATTTCCTTTACTTTTTAGGAATTCAGTCAGAATGGGATGTACAAAACAATCAGGAGCTCGCAAGAAGTATTTATTCATCCATCTTCTGTACTCTTCAGGTTAGTTGTGAAAATTCATAGAACAAGTTTAAATGCAGTTCTCTGCTTGTTTATTTAGATGAACTTTACTGCTCCCTCTTTCTCTCTCTACTGAACCTCAATGCACGTCATGTTGCTGTTGTCAATTTTGGCTTCTTGTCTAGTCCCAACCAATAACTTTGTTATTTCTGTGCAAATGTGATGCTACACATCTCACATATAATTTACTCAGTTGGGTATCTGAAAACTTACCACAAGAAGAATAAAATATTACCTTCCAAAGAACGGTATCAGAGAGCAGGGATGGAGTAAGTTGGAGGTGTGATGAAGAAGGCAGAATTCATCCTTAAAAAAAAGAAGGCAAGAGCAACAGGAAGGTGTAGCGGCAAGGGATTGATGAATGACCCAGGAGGATTTTTAAGAAAGAAAATAAGGATGACCAATATCTGATAATATTTGGGTAGATTGTTTAATTAACCTTGATAGATAGAGATGACCTATCCTTTTGATATATGGGTAGATTTAGTCTTCTGGTTTTTTCATACCCAAGGAACTTGAGGATCAAGGGTTCGTAGGAAGTCCTATAAGCAGGGGCTGAACACCTACTTACGCATGCGTAGTTTCATACTTGTAATGTCAACACAACATTACATATTCATTTTCTCTATGCCTCAGGCTCAGTGATCCTCACCTAAAATTAGTGTATATTGATGCAACCCTTCTGTCTAATTCATCACTCCTTTCACCGATGGAAATATATAAAAGGTCTTTGCTTTAAGCATGAGTACTTCAATATCTATAGTTTTTGTGCCATATTTTTCTGGCATATTTAGCTACAAAGTAGAGGATTGAATATCCTACAATATAATTTTTTTTTTCATAAGTATTTAGGATCAGTTGCTGTATTGAAGATGGGAGATTTGATCTTGTCCCTATTAACAACTCAAAGACAAACTGACAAACTTGGTTTGACTTGTGTAATTTTTTAAATAGAGTTTCTCGTCTCAATTTTGTGCTATGATTATTTTGTTGTAAAACAAAATATGTTAACGAATATAAGTTTTATTATATTTAATATATATGATGTGGGAAGGAGGGTGAGGAGAATATGTTTTTATCTTGATGTAATATCCATAGACTTCATCGATACTGTTTGCTTTGAACCCTTTAACCTAAACAATTTTAAAACATGTTTATGGTTGTGACATTTGGTATCATAATGACTATGCATGCAACCTTGAATCATGGTCAGACATATCTCAACGAGGATATTTAGTTCTTAAAGGGGTGCAAGTGAACACGTTAAACAAATCACATAGGTAAAAAAATGAGAGATGTTGGGTATATAAGGTAATATACCTTAAAATTTTGCAGGCCATAGAGTTCCCAAAGCGAACAATTTCAATAGGAACTGGGATGTTGAACTTAGAAAGAAGAGAAAACGTAAGGTTATGTGCAATCCTTTTGTCACCTAGAAATATTTTTCATTGACTAAGATTCTCCTAGTTCTCAAACAAGATGGGGGAGACATTTTTCTTAAAAACATTTTGCTGTCAATAGACTACTTTAGTCCACTATGAATTAGTGCAATGCTCATATCAAGCTGGAACAATGAATACTGAATGCTATCAGTGACAATGCTACATAAAGACGAAACAGAATGAGCTGCCACATGCCAGGCTACTGCAGAAAAAAAGAAAACAATTACCTACTCGAGGTTGGCAACAGAGACAAGGGTCGGAGATGACTGAGGAGGCAGGAAGCAAATTGGTGGGATTGGGGCATCAATAGATGATCTGAAGATGAAAAAAGAAGATTTGTGAGAAGGGAAAAGAATTTCTCTTGATAACTCATGGCCAGTTGTCGCTGAAAAAACAACCTTCAGACTATAACCATGTGATATCGATTCACCTGGACATTGTTTTTGGCTGCATTAGTCTCAGACAGTTGTTTTTATATTGATACAAGCAATACTGTTGCATAGCTCAAAAACAGAATGAAGTACCAAAATTATACATATTAAATGGGTCTTTTCCTGATTGATGGGTATTTTTTATTGGCCGATATCCATACAAACTACAGCATTCTTAGTCGACAGGATTTGCCCCTTATAATCTCGGTTACATCCCCTTGAAAAAAGGACTCAGTATTTATGCTCATTTCTGTACTAAATAGCCAAGATATATTTATCTTGTTATCTCCTCAAAAAATAATTATCTTGTTATTTTAGTTACTAGTAAGTAATGGACTATAAAATTCTTTAATTCAAATCTCGAAAAAAATTTCTAATTTGCATGGCTATGTTCGGTTAGTTCGAGATCCCATTGTTTAAGCTCCTATGCTAAATAGTCCAAGAACTTGCAATAATGTTGGACCATTTGTATTGACTTCCTGAAATTTGGTAGTAATAATTGTATGTTCTCTTAATATCCATAATTGAAAAAGTATCCTCCAAATGTCCATGTTTTAGCAACCATAAGTCTCTTCCAGTAAATTTTGTATAATTTGTATTTTCTGGGAGATGACTTGTAGAAGGATAATCTTGAGAAAAGAAGTAAAATTTTCCATAAGGACGAGATTAAACTACTGTGCTGCTATTATTAAATGGGATAACTTTTATCAATGAGTATGATTGGTGCTTTATATCTTCAAGATTTTGTGCATTTTCTTGGAGAATATAGATTATAAACAAGGGAAAAACGTACCACAATTCTGTGTGGCTTGTGAGAACAGTTTTGTAGTATCTTCTTTCATCAACTTGGACCTTCCATTCTTTTATCAGTATACATCTTACTCGATTATTCTTTGCTTTCTGTTTTATGAAGTACATATTTTATATGAGCTTGTAGATGCTAAACATGCCTTCTATCCATGTTGACAGGGTTAATCCAAAGTGGGTAGTCTACCATTCTCTTGTTTTCACTGACAAGCATTATATGCGCAATGTCATCTCCATTGACCCATCTTGGCTAATTGAAGCGGCACCACACTTCTATCACCTCCGGCAACCCAATCTTAACCCATACTGACGGTAAGAACTGTATATAATTCTCCGTCGTGAGGATCTGGAGAATGCTAACCAGAAAATGGCTCCAAATTACATATATCTGGACAATGATGAGCACTCTGACTGCTGGCTTCTGAAGTGAGATTCCACTATCAACATATTGAAACATGTTTGAGAACAAGCTTCAATCGGGCCCACTTCGCTGTTGTTGTTGCCATATAGTTTCTGGTGTTGGAGTTGTTCCATGTTCCACTAAAAAGGATTGATTTCTGTTTCATGTAGCAGCAGATTCTACCTTTGATCGCATTATACTGGCAGCCTGGTGTTTCCATTTCATGCGGTAGACTTCTTTCATATATTTAATGTTTGCTTACAAATAGCATTTGGTCATCCAGCCTCCGCATTGCTACGAACAAATTTATGATATTTTTATTTCATGTTATGAGTTTTACTATGATGATTTAGAAAGCATCTTGTTCTATTGGAGTTCACTATTATGGTTCAAGTTTTTAAGGCGTAGGAGTCCAGAAAAGTTGTAGATAACCTTTCTTTTGGTACTACAAATATCATAAAGGCTTGGTACAAAACCAGAAAAGTTGTGGTCAGTTTGGATGATAATTAGAACCCTCACGTATTCCATTAAGAGATGGTGTATAATGATAACATCACTGTTTCTTAGGGTCAATACATCACTCTATTTTCTCAATGTTGACTTTGGTATTTAGAATGTTCTAATTGTGTGAGATGATGAGTCCTCTCTATTTCAAATAGCTCGAATCTGTACCCTCATCAAGCGAAAGACATCGTTCTATAGAAGGTGTACCTGTGATATTTCAAATTTCGGCCTTCGTGACAAAAGATAAACCTCATTTTATATCAATCGCAAATAGCTGAATATTGTTAAGTTTGATAAACTTTGTCCTTATCATCCGAAACTGCTCCAATTTTAAATATTCACATTTTTCTGTAAATTTTTTGGACAACTTTGCATTTGAATGAAGTTTAATTGAAGTGGTTGAGTTAAATGCAAATTTATTAAGGTTCTTCCATCGAGGAAGATGTACAGAAGTACAGAACGAATTCTTTAAGTTATGTTTTAAACGGAGCCATCCTTTTCTCAATGACATATCAAGTTGTAAAATTAATTGGAAGTGATATGTTTAAGTTTTTTAAAAAGATATTGACATCAAAGTCTAAAAGATGACATGATATTAGCACGAATTTGAAGCGGAGAATTTTAATTCTGATAAACACTCTTTTTAGATTGTCCACGTGTTAAAGAGAAAGAATGTCAATTCATAAGCGGAAACATTTAATCTAAGTTTATTTTGAAAACAAAATCATTTTTTTTTTAATTTCAATCGTTAAATGTTTTCATTGACATATAAATTTACACATCGACTAAATAATAATAATAATAATTGCTACAAGAAGGTTTTTAGTAAAACCACCAGTTCATCTAATCTAAAAGTTAAAATCTCGGAGTAAAAAATTGGTTGACGTTTATTTGAAAAATCATTGAAGAGGATGATGCCAAAAGAGTGATCCCTTTTAGATACGCTCTTATAAGATGCTCAAGTTTGCACAGTTGGTGGCATCCACGTTCGCATGCTATCCCCGGTTTCTTCCTTCGTTAAAAAAATGCAATAATTAAAATAAACAAACTTTAAAGTTGGACTTTTTCTTTTATAAAATAAGGTGGCACATGGTCTAATTGAAAGATAAAAAGATACATTGAAGTTTTAGAAAATATCAATCTTCAAACCCCTTTATTTATAACATTATGATTTGTGATCTTGTTATCAAAGTTAAAATTTATTGTTAACTAAAGTTAATTGATTAGCGAAACTATAATTAAAGAAAGTAAGACTTTGTAGAGATGGATCCCATTTAGGTGGTAGACATATAATAGTTTAATGTATCAGCCAGGTTATTAGAATCTGAATTGAAAAATGAGCAAGTTGGCCTGCCATATGCAATGCAAAGCATATCAACTTGTCTCAAAATGAAAAGTTAATTTATAATTATCGATGGGAACCGCGTAGCAGGAACATGGTCCTTATCCGAAATTGTGGGCAGGGCAGGAAATATTTTGCAGAGCCACAGCAATTGATAGAATGAACGGTCCAAGTTGAGATATAAATGCTCACTTCGCCGTCACTTTCCGTCAGATTTATTATACAGCTTGCTAAGCATTATTGAGTCCCACCAAACACATCAAAATAAATCCTACTTACTACCAAAATAAATTAAAATAAACACAAACCCTACTTTTTTTGTGATCCCCATGTATTTTACGTACCACGGAGTATACAGGGGGAGGGGGTTAAATGGACAGTTCTTTTACGGGATCCAGAAAGGTAAAAGTCTTTCTTTATATGTAAATCACTTTAAATTGTATATAATTATTTTTACTAATTTAATATGAAAAAAATAAATGTGTCATAGACTATTTTATTAACACGATATCAAACATGATATTAACCATAGGTGGTGTGCACTGGCAGTCTGGCGCCCTCTGGACTCCATTAAATATTTTCTTAGTAGTTATGTTGCAAGTTTAGTTGCTTGTGCAGATGGATAGATAGACACTTAAAATGATCCTAAGATTGATCATAAAAGGAGGTCGCGTGTTCGATTCCTTAGCTATTCATTTTTCCTTAATTTTTTTCTATACTTGATTTATATTTCCCATTTTCACTTTCTTATTATTTGTTCTTTACTCTTATATATATTTTTTCACAAAATAAAATTTACTTATATTATATTAATATTTATTCATTCATTAACAAATTATATATATATTATATTTCTCTTTATTAGACTATAATTGTATCATAATAATCTACTTATTTATTCAATTCCTCAGCTTTTCATTTTTCTTCTTTCTTTTCTATACTTAGTTTACATTTTCCATTTTTACTTTCTTATTATTTATTCTTTACTTTTACCCAAAGATTATCTAATATATTCTTCCATAAAATAAATTTTACTTATATTATATTAATATTTATTCATTCATTAACAATATTATATATATATATATATATATATATATATATTAAAATATATATTTTTCCTTATTAGTCTATAATTGTGTCATAATAATCTACTTATTTATTCTATTACATATATACTTTTATTTTTTTATTATCTATCATTTACCTTTACTCAAATATTAGCTTATATTATTTCATAAAATATCATTTATTCACTAAAAGTATGATACATTACAATTTTTTATTTATTAGTCTATGACTATATCATATACATCATCATATTATTTTATCACATGCATATGGGAATATTGTCAAATTTTGTTATTTCAATATTCATATATTTTATTCAATTATATATTAGTGTTATAATATCATTTTACATATTTTTAAATGTTCTCACTTTTTTCCCTTTCTATCTTTTTAATGCTTAAAATAAAAAGTAAAATTTATGTAAATTTCTTAAATTGCATTAAATCGTGCAAACAAAATATTAAAAATTATACTTGTAAATATAAATTAATATTCAAAATAATTATTTAATTATATAAATAATTATATGAGTAATTGTGCACTCTCTGGATAAAAGTGCTGACTCTGCCACTACACTCATTAATCTCATTTAATATATAGGAAAGTAATTTTTCGGTAATTTTTTGGAGAGTTAGTGACAATATTTCGAAGGATGATCCTTCTTCTCCGGACATCTTAACTATCATGTTCAGACTCTTTTAGGATCTTACACCAGCATACAGTCCTTGTTCTTAAAATAAAAATGTACAAGTCAAAATGTATTTGGTAAATTATGTGTAATTTGTGTTCAAACTCAGATTGTATACATATTTATATTATGCATAATTTACCGTTACAATTGGGCAACCTGAGTTCTATAATTCTTTTGCCCCGTTTTTATTTGGCTAAGTAACTTGAATATAATTAAAATCTACTAATCAAATCTTGATTGAATGGTTGATGATTTAATTATGGAGATGCAGCTGTCACCATTGTTCTTGTTGCTTTCTATATCCCAAAACGAATTAACGAGCTACCAAAGAGGTCTCAGTTAAATTTTAGCTAGGATTCTCAAAAATACAAAGTTAAGGTTTAGTTTTATGAAATATAATTAAAGTGCTAGGAATTCTAATTACAAAACACATTCATATACTTTTAAACTTTGATTTAATTTTTTTTCTCTATCAATAATCTTTGCACATTACAAATTTAAAATTAATTAAGCCAACTAGATTACCATGTTTATTATTCTGATTTATAAACAATTTGAATTGTCCAACAATAAATATTACTTATGAAATATCAATTCAAATTACTTAAGAGAGGAATGTCTATCTACATTATCACCTAGATGATGATCTTATTTATATTTAATTTTCATACTCGCCCTCCTAATTTTTTCATAAAATAAATATAACACAATAAATTATACCATATAATAAATAATAATGCAAACAACAACAACAATAACAACAATAACAACAACAACAACAACAACAACAATAATAATAATAATAATAATAATAATAATAATAATAATAATAATAATAATAATAATAATAATAATAATAATAATAATA
>LTAE01000145.1:27098-111456 GCA_001647135.1 Pontederia paniculata | reverse complement strand
GTCTATGCTCTGCTGCTGCACATCATATGCTCTTCTGCTCTGATACTGGTCGACTACTTATATTCTTAGGACGCCCACTGCACACATATGGTTCTTCATGTATAAATTACGTGTGCAGAGATCGTCCATTCCTTTAGCTCATGTCGACCGCTGTACTGAACTTGAATATATCCTGTTACGGAAATCAGCTCAAACAAATTCTTCAGTACAAACTGAGTTCACTTACAAATTTGTGATCATTCAAAACATTCTCGGGATCCTAGATTCAACAATAACAAACAACGATAAGATATTAAGCGAATAATGATTAAATATTAATGAATAGTGAATAGCAGTTTGATTATTATATTTAAAAAAAAACATTTAATAAATATACGATTGAACTAATTGTTAATTGTATAAACGTCTTATATTTTGCCTTCTATTTTTGAGGAGAAATATGAACTTAAAATTATCTAGGTTCACCAGATTAATCTATTTATTTATTTTATTATAAAGACAAACTAGATTGTCGAGCAATATAGTTCAATTATGAGGTTATAATTCAAATTGCCTAAGAGAAAAATGCTTTTCTATATTACGGTGATAATCTTATTTATAATTGCTTGCCATACTTGCTTTTTAAATTTTTTAATAAATAAAACATAACATATTAAACACATATAATAATATAAAAAATTAATATTAACAATAAAGATGATTTAAATAATAACACATTACTACTATCATATTATGAATAATATACCACTAACTATTACATATAATAATAATTATTAGTTACATGTATGAATAACATTTTTCCTTAATTATAATTTTTTATATTAATTATAAAATTTATGTTATTATCATTTTATTTATAATGATATTAATTAATTATTTATTACGTTAATTTTTTAATTGTGATATGTACAACTTAATAATATTTATAAAGGATTTT
Organism: Pontederia paniculata; assembly: GCA_001647135.1. Lineage (NCBI taxonomy): Eukaryota > Viridiplantae > Streptophyta > Magnoliopsida > Commelinales > Pontederiaceae > Pontederia > Pontederia paniculata. The sequence continues at coordinate 110,519 of LTAE01000145.1, read as the reverse complement.
TAGTAAAATACTGTATACTATTTAATAATTTTTCTATAAGTTAACATGATAATCTGAATTATCAGTTATATTATTTATTTATAATAAATAGAGTAGTACAAATTATTTAATATATAATAATATTTTTTCTATTAAACAATATAGATTGCTAAGTAATATTAAGAGGTAATACAATAGACACCTCTTGGATTTGTTCTCGTCTAAAAACAAATTTAATTTGTTCCCATATTTCTTATAACTAAAAAAATAACTAATAGGAAGATGCACATATAGATATTTTCTTATACAAACTTATGAATATCATTTTAAACAATGATGACAACTCATCAAAACCTCCATTTATGAATATTTCTTAAAAGTTCTATCCTTTATAATATTTTAGTTAAAATACTACTACTAATAATATTAGTATAGTTAAATAATAATAATAACTTCATCTCCTTACTTTTTTTTATTAACATCAATACTATTAGAATAAAATATGATAAATCACACTAGTTTTGATGGCTTTAATCATATTTTTTCTCTGTATATAATCCCATCTCATTTATAATTAAGAGCCACAAGGATACTTAATTATTAATTTTATTTTGTGTCTCCATCTTATCTATAAGGAAGAGATTACCCCTATATTAGAAACAAATATATAAAGTTAAGAACAGTAAAATCATACTATAATTACTCTATCACTTATCACTATACCATTTTTAAAAACACTCTCGTTTGGATGAGGGGTTAGAGATGGATGTGGAGGGTTACTAATGGATGGGTTGAGAAGGGAAGGGTTATTATAACTCACGTTTGAATATTTTATTTTTTGATGGTATAAAGGTTATGGAGAGTTATGACAACCCTTAAAATCACTATATTTCCATTCCACCGATTTAGTGGAATTAGATATGTTAGACTTTTTATTTCAAACTTACCCTCAGTCTCCTTTACTATTTTAAATTATTTTTATCATTCTTCTTATTGCACGCAAACAAATATCCTAAAGTTCTTATACGTAGTATGTAAAATATTGATTATCTAGTTTACAATTTATCGATATATAAGCATCATTCCTCAATTTGAAAGGGTAAAAGAGTCTTTTTAACAAAAATATTCTTTTCTATCCATCTCTTAATTTTTTATCCAAATAAAATATTGGTTATATTATGTCATCTATTATCATTTATTTTTATCCAAACATAAGTTAAAATAACCTTCCTCAACCTATAAATTTTCAACCCTTCTTAACCATCGAATTTGAGATTTGTAATTAAGAAAAACAAGTAAAAAATATAAATCTTAAACATACTATTTATTTTAATCGCACATCTCAAATGTAACGATTGATAAGATAGGAGACATGATTTACCCTACTTAAATAGGATAGACCTTCATTAAAATCCTATTTTAATTACATGAGATCACATTTGACACACAAAAAAATATTTTTTTGATCTCTTGTGTTATATATTAGTTTTATAAAATTAAATTAATTCTACATTTGTGATTAAGTTATCTAATTTACATAACATTTCTTCTCATTTGTTATTTTTCTTCCCACTATATTTTTATTGAATTTAAATTTATGTTAGTTTAATAATATTTATTTAACATAGTCTTATATGTTTGAATATCATCATTTTGTGTTAGACTATATCTATATATTTTATATGGTAACTGAGCAAATTTTATAAATGTCAAAATATATTTCAAACCTAAGAATAATTATATCTCATTCTATTATTCATAATTTAATGTAACAACTCATTTATATTTATTCTTTATATAATAACTGAAATAAAAAAGAAAGTATGATATTATATAATTCTAATTATCTAAGTTCCATCCAATTTTTTAGTATTCTTTTTTCACCAAACTTTCAAAATAACGTTTTTTTTGTTTTCAATTTAATATTTTAAGTAATTTCATTTCTTATAAGTGACATGAAATAATACTTTTTTTTATAAGTGACATAATCTTATATGTTTTAATATCATCATTTTGTGTTAGACTATATCTATATAATTCATATTGTAGTTGAGCAAAATTTTATAAATGTAAAAAATATTACGAACCTAAGAAGAATTATATCTCATTCTATTATTCATAATTTTTAATATAGCAAGTCATTTATATTTATTTCTTTATATATTAATTGAAATAAAAAAAGAAAATATGATATTATGTAATTCTAATTATCTATGCTTCATCCAATTTTTTAGTATTATTTTTTTTATCAAACTTTCGAAATCATGTTTTTTTATTTTTTATTTGCAATTTTAATACTTTTTTAAGTATTATTTCATGTCTTATAAGCGACATGAATTAATACTTTTTGTAAGTGACATAGTCTTATATGTTTTAATATCATCATTTTGTGTTAGGCTGTATCTATATAATTATGGTAATTTTATAAATGTCAAAAGATATTCTGAACTAAGAAGAATTATATCTTATTCTATTATTCATTATTTTTAATATAACAAGTAATTTATATTTACTTCTTTATATATTAATTGAAAAATAGGATATTATATAATTTTAATTATCTAATCTCCATCCAATTTTTTAATATTCTTTTTTTTTTATCAAACTTCTGAAATCGTGTTTTTTTTAGTTTTCAATTTCAATACTTAAGAATTATTTCATGTCTAATACTTTTTTTAGAAGTGACATAATCTTATATATTTTAATATTATCATTTTGTATTAGACTATATATTTCTATAAATGTTAAAAGATAATTTCGAAACTAAGAAATTATATCTCATTCTATTATTCACAATTTTTAATATAACAAGTCATTTATATTTATTTATTTATATATTTGCTAAAATTAAAAAGAAAATAAGATATTATATAATTCTAATTATTTAAGCTCCATCTGATTTTTTAATATTCTTTTTTATCAAACTTCCAAAATTATGTTTTTTTATTATTTGTTTCCAATTTTAATGCTTTTTTAAAGTATTAATTCATGTCTTTTAAGTGAAAGGAAATAATATTTTTTTTATAAGTGACATAATCTTATATGTTTTAATATCATCATTTTGTGTTAGATAGTATCTATATAGTTTATATGGAACTGAGCTAAATTTTATAAATGTCAAAAGATATTCCAAAGCTAAGAGGAATTATATCTCATTTATTATTCATGATATTTAATATAACAAGACATTTATATTAATTTTTTTATATAATAACTATAATAAAAAAGAAAATAAGATTTTATATAATTCTAATTGTCTAAGCTCCATCCATTATTTTAGTATTTTTTATTAAACATATGAAATTGTTTTTTATTTTTTTGTTTTCAATTTTAATACTTTTTTAAATATGATTTCATGTCAATTACATTATTATTATTGTTTATTAAAAATATTATATTTATCTATTTAATAATTAGTATTACTCCATCCCTTGATAGCTTCCACCATATGTATAAAGGTTGGTAAAGATTCGTTCTTTCCATTTCCTTTGCTTTGTCCGGACACCGCTCCTCTTCCAATTCCTCTCCTCCATTCGCCTCCGCCCTCAAATCCCTAACAACCGTCGTTTCCCTCGACTCCGATCGATTGCCCCCTCCCCCAATTCGATTCGAATCGGCCCCGATCGCCGCGATTCGCCCCCGGAGACCGGCGGGATTCTAGGGTTTCTCTGGCGCCTGGTCGTCGGCAGAGGGGAGGGGATGGATTCGGAGGACGACATGCAGGACGCCAACGATCTCGAGTCGGTCGATGACGACTTCTACAGCGGCGAGACCGGAATGGGCAGCGACGATGGCGATGGCGACTATGACTTCGTGGACAACGACTCCGACTACTCCGAGGACATCACCTCCCACCGCCAGCAGGTGAGCTCGAGTAAATCCCCGTTGATCTTAATTGATTCGGCGTGGCGTTTGGCATTCTCAACTGATTTGATGCATTTTTAGCAATCCATGAGGCGGTAGGAAAGCGTCTTTTATGAGAATGGTTAAAACCGCCAGGGAGCTGGTATTGGATTATTGGTAGAGTGTGATTTCTATTTGATGTCAAAGGCGTGATCTTGTGGCTGACCGAATCTGGTTACTGGTGCGACGTGATCATTCTGACAAAAGGCTGTATCATATGTGTATAGTGTGTTTTTTATGAGAGAAGTCAGACTTTGTAGCAGACAGGATTGGCTTTGCATTGTATTTTCTTCTTAATTTGCCTCTTGGCTGATGGGGTAGCATAAAAATGGCCAGCTGGTGAGCTCAAGTGAATCCCCTTGATCTTAATTGCTTGTCATTTTAAACTGATTTGATGCATTTTTTGGGAATCGATGAGGGCGATATGGTGTGATCTTTAGCAGAATGTTGAAACCGTGAGGCAGCTGGTATTGGAACCATTAGAGTGATTTTTAACTTATGCCAGAAGCATGACGTTTTGATCGGCCGTTGGGATATTCGATTCCATCATTCTGACAAAGTCTGTATCTTGTGATTTTTTATGTGAAAAGCGAGACTTTGTAGCAGATGGTAGAGTGTGATTTTTTTATGCCAAAAGCATGACCTTGTGATGGACTGTTGGGATACTGGTGCGACGGGATCATTCTGACAAAGGCTGTATCATGTGGGTATCATGTGATTTTTATGTGAAAAGCGAGACTTTGTAGCTGATGGGATAGGGACTGCATTGTGTTTGCTTCCAAATTTTACCTCTTGGCCAGTAGGTTAGCTTAAGAACGGCCAGTTGTTGCATTTATTCGATTTTATGATGAAGCAGTCATAGATGTTATTCGATTTTAAGAACGGACAAAAGCATTAACTTTTGAAACTACATTCTCCCAATTGGTTATGTGTATATCTTGTATGAATAAATGACGAGATTTTGTCTGGTCCTCTTTAAGCATTTGCTTCTCAACTTTTATGTGTGAACAACAAAATCTGTAGGGCAAATATAGTTTCATGGTTTTGATACTTGTTGCTTTTTTGTTGGGACATAAAATCCATGCCTTCGAAAGTGGAAAACAACAAGTATCTTGAGCGATTGCTGCAGTCACTTTTTGGTTTGCTGCGGTGAATTCAGGCCCCCCTTTTCCATCACTTAATTTAAGACTTCTATTTCTAGGCTGCAGGTTGCCCTTTTTCCCGGCACTAACTGATTAACCTTAAACCAAAGAAGTTATTAAGCCCATTATTCCTATATTAATCACTATTATGATACCGCAGATTTATTTGACTCTTAAATTTTTAATGTCACATACATCATTATTGGGTTTGTGGAAAAGGCCTTCTGCTAATATTTTATAGATGTTGCCTCCTTGTGGCACTATATGCTTGTGGATTATGAAGATGTATTTCAATGACATTTTGTTAGATTTCATCTTTTCTTCTTTGCTTTTCTTCGAAAAAATGTCATATATAATAGTAGATTTAGAACAAGCCATAGTACTGACCCCAAATACTTTGGGACTAAGCCTAAGTTGAATATGGTAGAGTTTGGCATAAGGTTATTATTTTATCTATTTTGTTAAAAAAGCAACCGAGTTATAAGCTAAATTCTATGATTCGTTAAAATGCAGGTTACTTGTCTCGATAGTGGGTACAACCATGTCTGGGAGTTCTTATGCATAATCTATTCTTACGATCTAGTTTGTCTTAGTCCTTTTCTGTTTTACCTTTACAGCAAAACTATACAATCATGAGTGAACTGGATATCCGACAGAGACAAGAGGAGGACATAAATAGGGTATCTACTGTGCTTTCTATATCAAGATCTGCAGCATGCATCCTCCTTCGTCATAATAACTGGTATGCTATTCATTACTGTTTATATTTTTTTTGAGGAAATTATTATTCATCGTAACTAGCATGTTATTTTTTGAGGGCATTATTTATTACTATTTATAGTAGAAGGTTTCCAGTCTTCTTGGCAAAATTTTGCTTTATTCTTCAGTTTTCCGTCAGAATAGAAGTATATATGACTGTAACAGTATGTTCCTTGTAAGATCTTAGAAGTGGAATACTGTTTTCCTGGAGTTACCAAGATCATTATTTCAGTTTATAAATTTCTTCCATTTAAGTGAGTTCATTCCATAATTGATTTTCTTTGATCGCTTGATTTTTCATGATACTAGTAAATCTTGAGCGAAACATGTCAGATTTGTGACAAGTTAGTTGTTTAAAGATGCTTTCCTTTTCCCCTTGATACCCTATATTAGATATCATCATGACAATTCTGGTGTGGCTTTTTGAATAACTGTTAGTGTCAGGTTCATTTGCATAGTCATTTTCCTTTTGAATGCTATGGATAATCAATGCCATTTAGGTAAATAATTAGTTTACTCAGGGTTTTTACTCCATTTTCAGTTTACGGATCCCTTGGTAGCTGCTAGTGAACAACTTATCTTGGAGTTTCTGTTAATGTTATATTATTCAATGCATCATTAACTTTATGTTATGTATTCGCAAATGACTGCCAATTTTGCAGCATGACTGCTCAGAATTACCATATGTTTCCTTTGTGTTTTGCAAATCTTAACTTTTAACTTATACATCTGTTTTGTTCTGAATGCAGGAGTGTTAGTAGGGTACATGATGAATGGTTTGCAGATGAGGAAAATGTTCGCAAGGCTGTTGGCTTGTTGGAGAAGTCGATAGAAATGCCAAATTCTCGAGAAGTTAGTTAGACACATCTTTGTTATTATTAAGGAATTGATTTTCTAATTGATGATGACATGTTTTTTTTATGGAGGTTTCTTTAGAGTTTTGTTGGAGGGGCTTAGGCCTTGGATTTACTAGTTTAATTATTTGTCCAAGACAGTCTTTATTACTGCTTATGCGATGTGTACGTTGACAGCTAACATGTGGAATCTGTTTCGAAAGCTATCCTCGTGATAAGATGAGTTCTGCTGCTTGCGGGCATCCTTTTTGTGGAACTTGCTGGAGAGGTTTGTTTTAATTAATATATTTGGGTTTTAGATGGCTGCAAAAGATTCTTACCTATTATAAGCATTATTTACCTTTCTTAGTTGCTTTAAAATCTCATCATTTGTAAGCTCCATAATATTATTTTGAGAGGACATAATTTGCTCCACATAATATAACTATCAAGCCTTGTGATAGTTATCAAATTAACTTTCAGACCCATTGCCAAGCTTGTTGGACTGCTCTATCTTTTCATAGTTCAACTGAAATTGCAGTTATTCACTAAGCCAATTTAATAGCAGCTCTGTTCAGTTCAGTTAGAACATTGTTTTACTTCGATCTGACCATGTATCACAAATTTAATGATAAAATACTGTATCCTTTAAGTTCCAATATGCTGCCTTAGAGTCTCAGTATCACTTAATAATGGGATTTCACCTCTTAATAAAATGGATGGTTACTCTTGGTAACCATCCTATTCTTGGAAAAAAATAAAATAATGGGATTTCACCTGTTTGTTCTGCATAATATGATTGATACATTTACCCCAAGCCCTCTTTGGGGGTTGCGCCTCTTTGATGTTCTTGAATAGTAGCTGCTATATATATATACATATATGTATATATATATATATTATATATATATTCCAAATGAACCTATTCACTTTGTTTTGGTCATTACAAAAGTTCTTTTTTTTTTTGTAATTTTCACATCGGATCTTCAATCTACAGGTTATATTAGTACCTCAATTAGCGATGGTCCAGGTTGCTTGATGTTAAGATGCCCTGATCCTTCATGTGGTGCTGCTGCTGGCGAAGACATGATTAATTCGTTGGCTTCTGAGGAAGATAGAAAGAAGTACTATCGTTACCTTCTTAGATCTTACATTGAAGACAACAGAAAGGTATGCTTCAACCATTTGATTGAATTATCTTGTACCTCTTTCTGTTTTAGTTTACACATCATTCTAATTGAGGCAGAGAGAATCATGAAATATGTTTATGCATGATGAATTCTTTTAGTATCTAATTTATGAGTATAAACTAAAGATGGCAGCTTTGATTATATATTTTTTGTATTGCTCAAAAGCTGAGTTGTAAGAGGTGACAGACAGGAAGATATGTTTCCATATTGTCACATAGGCTATATTTTGGTGAACACATGTGCATGATTGCTAAATGCATTTGATACTACTTTTTTTAGAAGGGCATACTGCAGTACTGTATTCATGGAAACCGTAACCTACTTCTGAGAATAGTGATGTCATGCATTATCTTTTTTTTATATCCCAAATTTTTTTGTATGTTTTCCCCTTTTTCGTATGATCTTTTCTCTTTAAATATTTATGATGTCTGTAGTATGCCATTTTTCAACTTCAGCATTTATGAGTTCTGCATTTGTATTCATCAATAATATAACGAATTTTAGCTGGTAAAATCAACTTCCATGTATGTTTTGTTGTCTGAATTATGGGTCGGATTGTTAACATCATTAATGGTTTTGACATAGTAAATCTCTGGTGTATCAGACTTTAAGCTAAAAAAGTAAGAAATTCATAAGCTAGATAACAACTTTCATTTCCGAAAGTTGAATCCATTTTCCACAGCCTATTACCTTAGAGGTGAAGTTATCGAATACATTCTAAGGCAGGTAGGTGGTTTATTACTAAAGTTTCCATGTATCATGATGACATATAATGCCTTTGTAATTAATAGCTGGGATGTTTGTTAATAATTGCTTAAAATTCTTTTACTATGCATGTCATGCAGTATGTTTTTTTGCATATCGATTACATATTGTTTCTTGTCAATGCTTCTAAATTTCTGCATTTCAATTGAATGATGCATACACTTTGCTAGTCAAAGAGCAAAATACGATATACAGTACTAATTTTCTGGAACAAATATGATTTGTGTGTGCATTTGTGATAAATGTTGTTAAAGGAATTTTTTTTGAAGGGTTGTTAAAGGAATTGATGCCTTTAGATTTGGAAACTATCCTTATTAATATTGCTTTATCTTAGCAATATGCTATTCTCTTGTTATCTCCGGAGAAAATATGAATTTGATTACTTTTTTTTAGCAAATAGTTTCTAATTTTTTGTTTCATTGAATAGACGAAATGGTGTCCTGCTCCTGGTTGTGATTTTGCTGCGGAATTTGTGATGGGCAGTGGAAATTATGATGTGATATGCAGGTGTTCCTATGGCTTTTGTTGGAATGTAAGTGTACCCTATGAAAGATCTTTGGAAAGCATTAGTCCATCCACGAATAATGTTAAAATTGCACCCTTACATGAAAAAATTGCAGTGCACCGAGGAAGCTCATAGGCCAGTTGACTGTGGTACTGTGGCAAAGTGGATTTTGAAGAACAGTGCTGAATCTGAAAATATGAATTGGTAATCTAGTATCCTTTTGTTTACTTCTGCTAAGTGTTCTAGCTTTTGTGCGACATTTCAGTCTTTTAGTGACCGAAATATCACATCTCAAACATGAGAAGGCTATGCACATATGTGCCTACCCCAACTCTCACTGATTGTGATGCAGTTGCTGCATAGAATTTTCCTTTTCTGGTGACTACAAAGAACCATTTTTCACAACCATTTAACATGCAATGGTACATGTTCTCATGAAATGCTCTTTGATTCTGATATGGTTTGTATATTCAATGATCTATGATCTGATTGTAGATCATTTGAATTAGTTGTTTTCTTTTGTTAAATGTGGATTGCTACTCTTTGTAGTGCATGATGTCATATATCATATTGTTATTTTGTGACGTGTTCCTTTTGTTTAAGGGAACTAGCTTGGTTGCTGTCTATTGGTGACATTGTATACCATGTAGAGGCCTCTGGGTACATTCTCTGTTGCTATCAGCATATTCTGCATGTCATTCATTGGCGGTGATATTTTAAGTTGGACGTGAGGTGTCATTCATCGTCCTTGTAGTGTTGGGATTATAACATCCTTATTCCCTTTCATCATTTAGTAGTGAATCATGATAGTTCAGTGTAGCACTGAGCTAAGGTGTCTGCAAAATTAACATTATATAAAAACTCTATGCGTAAGTTATTGGAGGAATGCTGAAAATGATGAAACTTGTTGTTCTTGATGGGTTCAAGATTGTCATTGTTTTCAACTTGTTTGTTGTTCATTTTTTATAGTGGAAAATGTCTGTGCTTTTGTATAGCATAATACTGTTTGAACATGCATTAGACTGTATCTTGGTTTAAACAATTTTTAAACCTGTTAGGTTTGTGTCTGTTCTGGCTTAGTTGATCAGTCTAACTATTTTATTGAAAATTTATTGTGCCATGAACTCAAATGTTTATGTTTCACTATAAGACTTGTATCTTTGCAGGATATTAGCAAACTCAAAGCCCTGTCCAAAATGCAAGCGACCTATTGAAAAAAATCAGGGATGCATGCATATAACATGTACTCCTCCTTGTAAATTTGAGTTTTGCTGGTAAAGTTGTCCTAAATTGTGAATAAACTGCTTTTGCAAATATCTTGACTGTTTCATCTAACATGCTTTTCACATTTCAATTGTAGGTTATGCCTTGGGGCATGGTCAGAACATGGTGAGAGGACTGGAGGTTTTTATGCTTGTAATCGTTATGAAGCAGCAAAGCAGGAGGGAGCGGTATGCTTGTCTATGCTTTTCCCAATAAATCAAAATAATTCAAGTTCCTGGTGCTCACTTTTGCTTCATGCATACTCAGTATGATGAATCTGAAAGGAGGAGAGAAATGGCTAAAAATTCCCTGGAGAGGTATACACACTATTATGAACGCTGGGCCACAAATCAATCAGTAAGTAAGCAGACTCTCATACCTTTCTGCAATTTGTAACATTTATACCTGATTCTGTCCTATTTAGCTCTTTTCTGAAAATTGTATGTTCTTTTGTTCTACCTGTATTTCATTCTATGATCAGTTCTGGCACTCATTCTAAAAAAAGTTCCTGTACTCAAAGTTGTTATCTTCACATCCGAATTTGTTATGCTAGAGTAGAAGCTTCAGGATCATGCTTGTTCTGATAACTGAATATTAGATGTACACACTAGCAATTGCTTTTGGTTATATTTAGCACTGGTAGCAGTGGTCTTGGATTTAAGCTTCATTGACATTTTATACACTGGATAGTTCATATTATCCTATAAAATAAAGTTCTTTAGGATGCCATTTTACCCTGCTTCATCCAAGTTACATCAAGCTTGTCAAACTCTCGAGAGTTTAAGAGTTTAGGTCGGTAAAACAAATCAAATCAGCATAGAATCTTGTGCGGACATAAACTCTAAGATTATAACCGATTCTATCCAAATGTACACAAGTTTATGCGACTTCCTATTTAATAAAGTTATTTTACAAATTGACCTATTTATATTAATATCTAAAAGTGAAGTCCCCAAAAAAGAGTTAATGAGTTGAAATAGCGCAGCTTATATATTTTTTGATCCTTAATAATAAAATTTATTTGTTGTTGATAGTATCTTTGGCATTTTATGACTACATTTATTTTGTATGAACTCTCCGACTTTACGATACGATTTTATGAGCAAAAAAATGATTCTACCTAAACTCTCGAGTTCAACAAGCTTGGTTATATGTAGGGCATGTTTGGTTAAATGTAATCGGTGGTAATTGTAACTCCAAATGCTGCAAACAAATCTCATGTTTGTTTTCATGTAAAGTTGACTGCTGCAACTAATTGCACTTAATGTATAGGAAATTGTGCTAAAAATTGAATTACAGGTAACTCCCACTTGCATCAGAAAATTAAAAAATAAAAGAATAAAAAAAAATAAATAAAATAATAATATTAAATATATTTAATATATGATAATATTTTATTCTAACTAAACACTTACATCAAATTTTTAATTTCATTCAAACAAGGTAATTCATTTTGTTGAATTTCATTTACATCTATTCAAACTAAAAAGCGTAACTCTTGTAAATATAAATCATAATAGAATTTTTAACTACAATCATCTACATTCTGGATTTACAATTACGTCACATCAAACTATCAGATTGTTAATATTATATAAAATAGGGTTATTTCCTCTAACACTTCTTCAACTATAACTTTTCCGCATCTAACCCTAAACTATAAATTTACAAATTTTAGTCCTTGATCAATCAAGTTATTCCATCAGATGTCATCCAAAGTTTTGCTAACTTTACTTTTAATAATTATGAAATGTCATTTTTTACTTTTACTTCCTTAATACAATAAGAATATTAAAAAAAAAAAAGGGTACAAACAATATTTAATAATTATGAAATATCTTCATCACATTGTTGTTTTTTTATTTTTGTAATATTTTTTCTTATATTTTAAGAAAAGGGTAAAAATGATATTTCATAATTATTAAAAAAACAAAGTTATCAGAATTTTGGATGGAATATGATGGAAGGACTAGATTGACAATTCGAAATAAGTTCAATGACTAAAATTCGTAATTGTAATTTAGGGTTAGATGTAGAAAGAAGTTATAGTTAATGGGGTGTTAGTGAAAATAATCCTATAAAATATTTGCCATCAGATTGTCGATAGTAATTGATATAATCTTTTTTGAGAGAATTAATTGATATAATCTATTTTCATGTTACATTCAATAGTAGATATTTATATCTCATACCTAACATGATCACAACTCTTATGCCTAATTGTTTGTGCATGTCTGGTTTACTATTTATGGCAGTGATGATTCATCCAAATTCAAAGTTGAAATTGATTGACTTCCCATGGCAGTCTTGTCAAAAATTTGTTTATGTTTGAATTTCTTCTCCGATGCTGAATATGCACCAACAGAGGGCTTGTAGGTGTTTTTTTTTCCATCCATTGCACATGGGAATTTGTTTGATCAAAGATAAAAGATTCCATTGTCTGGTGATTTATATATGGGAGCATGATAGATGGGCTAGTTTTGCAACGTAGAAAGAAATTTGGGATTTCTATTTCTTGGAATAAATCTCAATCTTCAATTTCGCTAGATGGCTGGGTCGGATTATGGGCTCCGGGGAGGACGTGGAGTAGGATATTGTTTGCTTGCTATGGGAGAGATTTGTCATGGGAGTCATGGACCTGTCTACCGCAGGGTGCATCACACTTTCGGCGCGGGGTCATCACAGATCTACCATCGCTGAGGCCTATGTTCTCGACTGTTCTAGGCTCAGGGACTGATTTTGCCTTTTGGAGCCATCAGTGGACTCATGGAGATACACTGGCAGGTTCTTTTCCACGCTTGGCAGCCCTTATACCTAGGCCGAGGGTGATGTCAGCGAGTGTTGGGTGTCGACAGATATGTCGGGTGGCAATATATGGCTTCCACAGTTCAGAGCGAAATTATCACACCAATGATGCAAGGAGTTCCTTAGAATGTTACACCGGTTCACAGGATTTCGCCCGGTGGCCTCCGCATCAAATGGTTGGCATTGGGTATCAAGCCACTATTCAGCTAGTAGAGTCTATAGACAGTTGCTTCCTGGGGGCCCAACACCTAAGGACGCCAGAGCCGACTGTAGATGCATATGGCGTGTACCCATTCCTCTCAAAGTCAAAATCTTCAGTTGGTTGTTTCGACGGGGCAGACTCCTAACTAGGGTATACAGATTTAGATGGCTCCACTAGCAGATCCCACATGTGCGCTATGTGGGTCGGCGGAAGAGGACATTGCACATCTATTCAGCTACGGGGAGCTGGAGTCGCATGAGATTGGCAGACGTTGACGCCTAAGGTCAGGAAGAGCTGTGGGCCTCTTTACGGGTGCTGAGAACGCGGCCAAACACGGGCTGGCGGCGGGCATGGGCTGGCTCCATAGCTACTACATGGGCGATATGGCTACAACGCAATCGCAGAAATTTTTATTTTTTTGGTTTGGGGGGGGGATGTTACACTGAGAATATTGTATACCACATCTTCTTTCTTACGAGGGAGTGGGGCCTGAGATAAGGTTTCTTTTGGAGCTGTTTTTTGGAAGGCTTATCTATAATGTAGCCTTCTCTATCATACTTGTATATATACTTTTACTACTCTAATACAAACAAATGACTACCAACCGTGTAGTCGTGCTTCTTCCTCTACAAAAAAAAATCCTTGTAAGAGTTTGTGTTACTAAAATTGCTTATTATAAGTATGTGTGGGGTGTTCTTTGTATATAATTTAGAATGATTCTAGGCATAAACTAAGATTTCAGGGTGGTATCGTCATGTGGATTCTAAGGTTATTCTGTTGGAGCACTTGGTTCTAGAGTTCAATTACTTCTTTTAAATGATTACTTATTTTGAAAGTTTAGTTCTGATGACAGAGAATGATAATGTCTAGTGCCCATTTTGACTCGTTTTCTATATCCTCATCTATTACTGGGAGCTGTACATATATTTTCATCCTCAAAATCACTTTGATTTTTTTTTTATCACAATGCATAATATATATTTTCATCAAATTGAAGTAAACAATCATTCATTTTTGTAACTACAGTCGAGGCAGAAGGCACTTGCAGACCTACATAGCATGCAAACTGAAAAGGTACGCAGAACTTTTCTTCTGGTCTATTCTTTTGTGCGTTAATTATGACAATATCTGAGAAACATGATTCTGCTTTGAATTCCAGTGAAGACATGCTTCTGCTTGTATTTATTCTGTAATTCAATTAAATGAGAGTGGTTCATGCGAGGGGAAGAGAGTTAAGATAATAAAATAACTTCTTTATGCAGCTTGAGAAGTTAAGTGATAAGCAAAGCCAACCTGAGTCCCAACTGAAGTTCATAATAGAAGCCTGGTTACAGGTGGGCTCTACCTTACTACGTTTTTAATTATATATTTCGACACCAACCCTCCTTAACTGTGGCCCATCACTTTTGAAAGTGCAGATTGTAGAGTGTAGGCGAGTATTGAAGTGGACATATGCCTATGGTTATTACTTACCAGAGCATGAGCATGCTAAGAGACAATTTTTTGAGTATTTGCAAGGTTCACACCGCTTCTACTGATTGTTGCTAGGAATATGTTTCTTTTATTATTTACTCTCCTTTTCTCGATTTTTAGGTGAAGCTGAGTCTGGGTTAGAGCGCCTTCATCAATGTGCAGAGAAGGAACTCCAGGTGTATCTCGATGCAGAGACTCCTATGAAAGATTTTAATGATTTTCGCACTAAGCTTGCTGGCTTAACCAGGTACCTTTGTTTCTAAAAGATATATGATTAATAGTTTACGTTTCTGATTAAAGGAGTTCCCCTAGCTTGTCAATAAGCTAAATTTACCTTGCACAAAAATTAAGGGCCACAGTTTTGCACCAGGTTAATGTTTGCTAATTTTTTTTGAGAGAAAAGGATGGTTACCAAGAGTAACCATCCATTTTATTGAGGCCATACTGGTTTACATATTCTTGTTACATGAGAATTAAAAAATCAAAGGATTAACATCTCATCCATTTGTTCACTAATCTCTTAGCTATCACTACAATATTCTCCACATATAATCTCTCCTCTCGAAATGTGCATTCATCGCGTTGGAGCCACATAGACCATAAGAAAACAAATGGTGTTATATGCTTTCGTCTTGGAACATAAACTTGAATATGATGATCTTGACTCCCATTGCGCATGAAAGGGTTCCAAACACTTTTTGCCGATTGAGTGTTGATCCACCTGCATCCTCTTCTATGCCACACTTCTCTAGCCACCAATCAGTCAAAAAATATGTGATCAACATTTTCTTCGAAAGTAATACAAAAGGAACACGTTGTGCTAGCCTCTTGCACCCATCTTTGGATATAGCATCTTGTAGAAGCGCCTTCTTCTCAGCCGCCACACAAAAATCTTCGACTGTTGTGGTATCCGAAGCTTCCATATCTTGTTGCAATTCATTCTCAAATCGTTATCCTCCAAATAGACCATAAGAAAACAAATGGTGTTATATGCTTTCGTCTTGGAACATAAACTTGAATATGATGATCTTGACTCCCATTGCGCATGAAAGAGTTCCAAACACTTTTTGCCGATTGAGTGTTGATCCACCTGCATCCTCTTCTATGCCACACTTCTCTAGCCACCAATCAGTCAAAAAATATGTGATCAACATTTTCTTCGAAAGTAATACAAAAGGAACACGTTGTGCTAGCCTCTTGCACCCATCTTTGGATATAGCATCTTGTAGAAGCGCCTTCTTCTCAGCCGCCACACAAAAATCTTCGACTGTTGTGGTATCCGAAGCTTCCATATCTTGTTGCAATTCATTCTCAAATCGTTATCCTCCAAATAGACCATAAGAAAACAAATGGTGTTATATGCTTTCGTCTTGGAACATAAACTTGAATATGATGATCTTGACTCCCATTGCGCATGAAAGAGTTCCAAACACTTTTTGCCGATTGAGTGTTGATCCACCTGCATCCTCTTCTATGCCACACTTCTCTAGCCACCAATCAGTCAAAAAATAGGTGATCAACATTTTCTTCAAAAGTAATACAAAAGGAACACGTTGTGCTAGCCTCTTGCACCCATCTTTGGATATCGCATCTTGTAGAAGCGCCTTCTTCTCAGCCGCCACACAAAAATCTTCGACTGTTGTGGTATCCGAAGCTTCCATATCTTGTTGCAATTCATTCTCAAATCGTTATCCTCCAATCTATTCTCATTGACCAAAATTTTGAAAATTTTCCTGGCTGTAAATTGACCTTTAGACCATATCCAAGAATATATTTAGGAGGATCATGAGCTTTGCCTTCAAGTCTTCTGTTAGAGGCGAACTGAGGAGTTCAAATTCCATTAGAAAGTAGATTCCCTGATAAAAAATTAACCACCGCAGCAAACTTCTCAGGTATTATCGTATATAATCTTGGAAATTGCACGACAAGAGGCTACTTTGATGTCCATGGATCCTCCCAAAATCTAAATCCATGGCCTGACTCCAACGACGCCACAAAAAATGGACTATCCTTTCACAGACACAACAACTGCCAAAAGGATGAAGCTCCTTGTGAGATTATTAGCATGTTCTCCCAAGATAGCGAGTGACCATGGCAAACCGCTATTTCAGACAACCAGATGTCAACATCGTTGCCTATTATCTGGGGCACCCATTTTGCAAGAAGGGCTTCGTTCATTTCTCTTGGTGGGCGGATTCCCAAGCCTCCCTTTGATGTTTCTGCAAACTTCATCCCATGAAACCAAATATAATCCTCTCCTTGTCGTGCCATGATGCCGCCAAAGAAATCTTCTTCTAATATTATCAATACGTCGGATCACTCCATCGGTCATCCTGAACGTCGACATGTAGTAAATTGAAATTGATGACAAAACTGATTTAGTCAAAATCAGTCTTCCACCTCTAGATAAAAATCTCGAGCTCCACCCTTCTAGACAACATTTAACACGTTCAACAATGGGGTTCCAATCTCGGGTGAGGATTATGCTATCCGAAAGTGGAAGCCTTGTGAGCGGCAAGCTGCATCTAGTTGTTCGGAGTTCCATAAAGCATCTATGTGCCATCACCTCATCCATGCCGAAAGGAACAAATGACGACTTCAAGTGGTTTATGCATAGTCTTGAGAAGTCGCTAAAAGTGTCGATGATAATAGAGATCCTTTGTGCTTCCTCAGTCGAAAAAAATGGTATGAACATATTGTAACAATGATACCTTGATTTGCTGCTGCAGAAAAGCCAGATAAGAGACCCGCTTCACATGCAGAGGAAGTGCATTTGCAAGGGCGTCCACTGCCAAAACGAAAAGCATTGGAGCCAATGGGCAGCCCTGTCGGACTCCTCTTTTGGGCTTGACCCATCCACCTATTGGTCTGCATTGATTAGAACAGAGAAATAAATGGTGCATGCACATCATTTCATCCAAGAAATCCATAAGGGAGGGAAGCCTTTGTGCTAAAGGGAGCTCCACAAGAAATTCCAATCCAAAGAGTCATAAGCTTTGGAGAAGTCCACTTTCCAAAGAAAGCGTTGTCTACCGAAGCATTTTCATGAAGCTGCAATTTTTGATGCCATTGTAAAATTGTCAATGATAGATCGGCTAGAAATAAAAGCAGATTGAACCGGATGAGCCAGAAAGTCAAAATGTTCTAGCAATCGGTTTGCTAGAACTCTTGCCACCAATAGGTATATGGCACTAGATAGAGCGATGGGTCTGAAGTCTTCGACTCACTTAGTAGAATGCTTTTTAGGAATGAGAAAAATGAAAAAATAATTATTTAGCTTCTCAAATCCTCTATTTGAGGAGGCGAACTCTTGTATAGTTGCATGACATTTTTGTCCACCAAATGTCATAACTCCTGAAAGAAAAACACTGGAAATCTGTTCGGACCTGGAGCACCTTCACTCTTGAGATTCTTCAAAGCACATAACACCTCTGTCTTAGGGAATGGTCTAATCAGGTTGCTTGCAATATCTGATGAGAGATGAAGAATTCCACTCCTGCTCCACCTCCACTCTCGAGGTTGTCGTTGTCTCGTGATAATCAGCCATTGCCACTCCAACATGATCTCGCCTAGTGCGTTCTTCATTATCAACCTTGAGTTGGTCAATGTAGTTCGTTCTATGATGTCCACTTGCATAAGAGTGAAAAAATCTGGTATTTGAATCACCTTCTTGGAACCAAATTTGTCGCGATCTTTGGCACCACTGCACCTCAGTTTTGTGATCTTTCGCCGCCACTTTTTCAATTTCCTTCGAGCTTGCAGCTCCGTGGCTGAAAGCACCTGATCATCCTCCAATCTATCCATGGAGGATATATTAATCAAAGCATCACTTCTCGTTTCCCAATCCTCCTTTACTTGCTTTTTGAACTCTCATAGCCAAGTTCTAAGGTTTTTAAGTCTATCATGTAGTGTCCTCGTAGCTGTTGATAGTGGCATTCTATTCCATTGTTCAACTACATTTTCTTTAAAGCCATCCTCAAGCAACCACGACTTCTCGAATATAAAATAAAAACTAAAGCTTTCATCATTATTGGATTGCCAGAGTATGGTCTGAAAATGGTTGCTCCAAAGCCTTTGCTCCTGCTAGTGGATAAGCCTCTAGAATTTCGACAGAATCGAGGTACCCGTCCAATTTGGACCTTGCACTTGATGGAGGGTCAAAGCTTGAACTTCTCCGAGTATATCTACAATTTGGAACTGGGAAATCTGTCTGCTCATAAATGAAGTCTCGAAGCTGTCCCGCTATCTCTCTCCTTTGGTCGGCTGTCTGCTATCTCCAAAGTTATGTTGAAATCTCCTACAAGCCATGGGATATCTGTAAGATCTAACTGCATAATTCGCAACTCCTCCCACATCTCTCGCCTTCTTTCTTCATTATGAGGGCCATATACACACGAGATCAAGACTTTTGCCCCGTTCGTCCTTCCAGGAAAGAACGACAGAAATTCAATGGGAAGCCTTATGAATTGCCTCTTTTCTAAACACTTCTTTCTGCCGAGAGATGATTTTCTTTCTTTGTCACCCAAACCCCTTACATTCCAAGTTATCACTTTCGTTTGGATAACGCAAGACCCCTTGTCGCCATTGGTCTTGTAAGGACACTTAGGGGCCGTTTGATTCGAGAATAAAGGAGAGAATATCTCCTTATTCCTGGAATATAGCCAAACACCCACTGAAATAAGAATATATCAACTTTTTTAAAAACCACCTAAAAAACCGTGAAACCACCTACTTTTTCATATATACATTTCTTATTCTTCCAAAAACCAAGAAAATCTCATAATCCATTCTTTTTTCTTTTTATTATATTTCATTTTTTTTATACACATGCGATTATATTTTTATATTATCAATTATAATGACTAATTAGGAATTATTTATAATCAGACATTTAATTAATTTATACTATATGATAATATAAATAATTATATTATATAACATTTTTTTTCATAAGTTAAGGATGGTGACCCTGCATGTATTATATAACATTATAATTTAATTAATTAATCAAATAATGATTAATTACTATGTTATCATAATTATAAATAATTAAATTTATTAATATAAATAAAGTAAATAAATTCTCATTTATTAAAAAAATATATTATTAATACACTTGAGATTATTTTATTAGTATAATATATTTTAAATAAATTCAAATATAAGAATATATTTCTTATTCATGTGGATCCAAACACTAGATGGAATAAGAATAGTAGCAATATACACAGGAATACTTATTCTTTGTATGTATTCCACCTATATTTACTCTCCAACGAAACGGCCCCCTAGTGGTTCCTGCAGCTTTGGTTTATTCTTTCCTGGCCTTCTTTTGACTTTAATTATGTTGGCTATTAGTTCTGTCTCTAATAACGTGGCAACATCTTGTGCCGAACATTCATCCTTATCTTCCTCTTGTCGATCAATCATTTGCTGCATTGTAGAAGGGGAGAGCTGGCTCCATATTTGCCACTGGAGTTTCATATTTTCAATCTCCTCTGGGGTGTTCTCATCCACAGCTGCACCTGGGTTTGGTTGAGAGGGACCCATCATTGAGTCCACTGATTTGTTCCCAGGATCTCCATCAGCCCAAAGTGATTCTTTGATCCTGGATTGACACGTGTATGGAGTGTGCAACCAGTCATCAGAATCAATGGTGTCTAATGATTCATCACATGAATCCACATCAGGCATAGCTGCATTCCCTTTTACATTCACTCTTCTTCTTTGGAATGTTTGTGGCTGGCGACATCTGGTTCCAACCTTTTTTTCCTCATTCTCTTGCTCCCGGATGTTTTCTGCTTTTTTGATAGGTGGTTGCATCATCAAAGGATTAATATGTCATTTTCTATTCGTGGTGACATAAGTTTCTTGCTCTTGGATTTCTGCTGATTTTAAGACAGTTGGTTGTGCCGTCAAAGGGACCCATCATTGAGTCCACTGATTTGTCCCCAGGATCGCCATCAGCCCAAAGTGATTATTTGATCCTGGATTGACACGTGTGTGGAGTGTGCAACCAGGCATCAGAATCAATGGTGTCTAATGATTTATCACATGAATCCACATAATCCACATCAGGCATAGCTGCCTTCCCTTTCCTTTTACATTCACTCTCCTTATTTAGAATGTTTGTGGCTGGCGACATCTGGTTCAACCTTTTTTTCCTCATTCTCTTGCTCCGGGATGTTTTCTGCTTTTTTGAAAGGTGGTGGCATCATCAAAGGGATTAATATGTCATTTTCTGTTCATGGCGACATAAGTTTCTTGTTCTTGAATTTCTGCTGATTTTAAGACAGGTGGTTGTGCCATCAAAGGGGTTATTATGGTATTTTCTGTTGGTGGTGGAATACATGGAATCAGAATCACATTTCCAGAACGGCCCACAATCTTCGGCGTATTTTTCGGGCGCCACTGTTGCATTGTCTTCTCCAGCACCGGCAACTGATGCATTATCTTCTCCGGCGCTGGACTCATATTCCTGGTTACCACATCGCACCATGATCTCTGGCTTGTCTGTTTATTTGTTACAAGGAAGGAAACCTCGTAAAAAAACCCACCAGTTTCCAGCAGAACTGTTCAAGGCGGCACCTGTTGCCCTGCGTTAAGCGATATTTCTGCATGAATTTCAGAAACATCGCCGGCATCAAGGGATGAGAAATAAACACCAAGAAGCATGTCAAATAGGGAAACCACCTTCGCAATCACTTTCGTGCACCAAAGGTGTAAGGAACACCCACAATCGAGATGGATGAGATCAATCTTGGTGATGGCTTGCCCCTTCTGCCGTCGACCAGCACTTACAGGACATGATTCCTCCAATCTCAAAACTAAGTAGTGTGTCAATCCTCTTCTCCAGCCCCTCTAAAAAAGAGCTCCATATTAATATTGATGAACTAGACAACCGTGCTATACTGATGATTGCCGACTTCTCCGTGTCATCAAGAATTGCCGTATAGAGAACATTGTGTGGTGGCAATTCACCTTTCACCATCTTTCCAACCACACAAGAGCGAAGGATGTGAAGGTTCTGCTTGATCATTGGACTTCATGGTGCACGGATCATCAGATTGTTTCTCACATTGCTTGACTTCCTCTTTTGTTTTGTGTAATCTTCATGCCCTAATGCTCTTTTTTCTTTCGCTTCTACCTTTTTCCAGTCTTCTTTGAGCCTTCTTTGCCTGCCAGTAGGACATCGTGGTCGGATATGTCCTAGGCCACCGCAGTCGAGGCATTTGATTTGGTCCCGATAGTCTTTTTGGAGATGACCCCAGACATCTATAGCATTGAATTTGTTTCTTCTTCGTTTGGTACATATGTTGGCCAGAACTTCGTTGTCGCACCAGTTGCCAATCCCCTGATTGCTCATCTTCCTTAGGTGGCACCTTTGGTAGGGAAGCTCCCAAAGACGGGTGGTTGTGGTGCCGACCAAGGAAAGTCCCTGGTCGACTATCGTTGGCGTCATCCATCAATATGCTAATAAGATATGACAAAACACTATGTTAAAAGTCTAATGAAAGTTGTAAATTTCGATCAAAAAATGGAGAGATAACCAGGACCCTTTTAATCCTTATAAAATTAAAAGGTCTGATTGGATCTTTTTATTTTATTGTGACTTTAAACACATGGATGCTAGCAGCTTTTGTGGTGAAGGGATTTTGTGATATAATAGATTCAAACAGAGATTGACTAGATTATGTCGTTAATGCTGGACTTAGAAGAGGCATGCACGTGTAAAATAACCTTAGATTATATTCATCCAGGATTTGTAGATTTCAGTCAATTGTTTGGTACCATCTTATACTTCGACTTAATGATCTGTGTTTCTCAAGTACATTTTTCAGTTATCCATTATCGTCCTTTATCTTGTCATCTTTTTGTACTAGTGTCATGATGCATTATTCTCAATGCTTTGTGATATTCTCAGTGTGACTAGGAACTACTTTGAGAATCTTGTTCGTGCCTTGGAGACTGGGCTGAAGGATGTTGGTCCTTCCAATAACAGCCAGGCCACATGCAGCAAGACTTCGAGTTCCAAGTATATCAGTGCCAAGAGCAAGAGCGGAAAGGTAAAAGCAATTGGGACCACTTCTAAATCTGGCGGCAGCAGTCGTGCCTTCGATGATAGCAATCTATGGTCTTGTGATCATTGTACCTATGCAAACCCCAAATCTGCTAACACATGCCAGATGTGTGAGCATCACCGATAAGACCTCCTTGAAACATAAACATTCACTGTAAAGAACCTACATGTTAGGACTGTTTAATTGACCAGTCTTTACACCTAAATGCGTTTATGTGAAGACTGGTATTCTTGGCCTTCAGAATGTCACCGCTGCAAATAAAATACCAGAAGACTTGGAGAAAGGGAATAGGAGAAAGAAGGATAGTGTCTGCCATTGTTTTGGGTTTTGTTCTTCGGGGTACAAGATGAACAATTAGCCTCACTTCTCTGTATATATGCTTCTGCTGTTTTATTTGTAATCCTTTGTTTATTTTACTTCTAAACAGCGTTCATGATGCCAATGTACCTACACATTGGATCTTGTAACAGTAGACTGCTCTTTTTCGTAAACTGTCTAAATTGATATTCCAAAACCATGAAACTAAAGTTGCATCCCGAAATTTTTACAACTAGCATTTGTTGCTCATTTAATGTGTGCTTTTTTGGCAGTTTCTTTCTTAGTTTGTAAATGAATGCTCGTTGATGATATCATCACCATTGATTTCTAAAGTGCATCAAAGTTGCACTAAATGTGATATGTAGGTTTAATATTATGTCTATTCAATGTTAGGATGAGGGAGAGTCTGATAATCGAATATTTATTTAATATGTGTTAACCGAAGAGCAAGGGCAAAGAATTCCTCCATAACTCGCGTAATTTGATTATTATATATTAATTTAATTAGAGAGAGAGAGAGAGAGAGTCTTGTCAGGGGCATGTCAGAATTCGAAATTTCTTTTTATGTAACAATTCGAAACTTCTTTTTATGTAACAAAAATGAAAAGGAGAACATAATAAACATGTTACTAGGAAATTTGTTATGTACATAGCAATCAGAATACATCACCAATTAATTATGTCAGAATGGTAACAGTTGACTCTCTCAGTCGTCATCCGCGTCTAACAGCTTTTGCTTCTTCCACTTTTTTTTTAGAAGAACTTCTTCCACTTGTAGGCAGCTTCTATTATCTTCAAAGCAGGTGCTTCCATGGCAACTTCTTCAGGGAAATTGTAATTAACACACCCAGCAGGAGGTAGTATGTCAGATGTTACATCTCTTTTTCTCTTCACTTTCCTTGGCAGCAACTTCTGAATGACACTAACATCACCCAGTTCTCCAAAACTGTGCTCCAAGTTCAGCCACTCCTGTAAGAGCATCATCCTCTCCTCCTCCAACTCGAGCATCTGTCCTGAAGTGATTCAATGCCCTCTCAAAGACACATCTACATCTCTGAATGCGCTTAGCCTCCTCTTCTGTACCAGCAGAAGCCTCAAATTTGGCACAGCTAATCCATACCTTGAAGTGCTTCGTCCGATCGAGAAGCCGATCGTATAATTGTCGCGCCCTCCCGTGGTCTTCCTCTGAGATTTCAAAATCAATGTATGCCTTCCAAAGCAGCTCTGACATGTTGATTGCAGGTTGAGCTACTGCAAGCTCAAAATGGCTCGAGCTCGTTCGGTTTCTCTCAGGGACCTCTCGAGCTCGGCATATCTGCTCCATGCATAACAGCTTATAGGGGACCATTCAAGATACTTCTCATACAATGTCCTGCAATGATCTATGTTTCCTAGTTGCAGTTCAATCTCTATGTACTTCTTGAAGATCTTGTCCCTTGGAGCCATCCCAATTGCATTGCCCAATATTTGCCTAGCGCCTTGAGATTCTTCTGTCTCACCTCAAGTTGAGCTGCCAAGATCTACATTTCTCAAATGAGAATTTCTGATGGGGAACCAATTTCAGACACTTCTTGTACACTTCCCTTGCGCGATTCATGTCGTAGGTGTTAAGCTCTTCGTACAGTGCATAGTTGATCCACAAGTAGATGTAACGCTGCCAATGTTGCTTCATCTCAGCCGGAGGGACAATGGCCCTTTCATATACCTCCTGAATCATGTCCTTGTTCCCGGGACTCGCCTCCAACCTGATGTAATCGAACCAAGCATCAAAATTCAGTGGATTCCTTGTCACCTCTTCCTCGTACTGAAACCTCATATTCTCCAACAGAGCATCCTCAATCTTTGTCCTTGTCGCCATGCTTTTTCTCAAAGGCAACATTTTTACTTTACACTTCCTCGGCTTGGCGCTTGTGAACGTGGTCCAAGGAGTCGGCCTCCTCGTCATCTTGGAGGAAGAGGAGGTCAGTGGCACGTTGGTAGACCTGGCGAGTGTGTTCGACCTCGTTGTACCGCAGCTCAACTCCATATAAGATAGCTAGGCCTGGGAGTCCGAGCGCCACTCCATCCACTGCTTGAACACCTAGCGGGCGACGACGACATTGCCGAGCATCTCTTCCATGAGAGCCCGAGGAAGGAGGAAGACCGCACAATCCCAGACGTTGCGCGTGTGATCGACGAAGTCCTCGCTCATCTCGAACTCGGTGTAGTTGAGCCATAACGTGGGGTTGCGGTAGTCGGCGCCGAGGGAGCGCTCCAGGACAGAGCGGGCTCGGGCGAAATCCTTTTGGGATTTCTCCCAAAGTGCGTACTTGACCCAGGCGGAGGCGATCTTCAAATTCCTTGCGCTGCAAATACGATAATCGCGGAGCTCCGACGCATCAGTAATCTTCGCCTTGGGAGTGCGAACCTTCGCCTCCCGTAGAATATGCTCGACGGTGATATGACTTGGCGTCAACATTTTGTTCTTGACGCGCGTCAGCTGGGCAGTTTCACCCCAACGTTCGAACCTCGGCTTGGGTTGCCGCTGGGAAGGAGGAGGATGACAACATCAGACGACCGAGGCAATATACGATGGTGGAAGGGGGTCTCTGATGCGACACACAGGCTGCAACTAAGGCGGCGGAGGACGAGAAGCGGCCGGCTGCGGTGACGGAGAAGGTCGGCGACAGGAAGGTGGAGTTCGTACTTTGTCGAAGGGTTTTTTATTTTTATAGATGGTTTGTGTTCTTCCGAGTATGACTAAGACTAAGAAACTTAAATGAACTAGAAATTAAATTTGTATCAAACTTAACTTTAATCCCGATCGTTAGGATCTTTAGATTCAACCATATCCGTTATAATTCCTGTTGAAATCGAACCGTAGGATTAACATTAATTCTTACTTTTTAATTTTGGCCACTCATCTTGATATGTTATTAGGTTAGATCTATATCGTTCAATTGTCTCTTATTTTAATATCTATTATGTTGTGCCGATTAATCTTAGTCATCCATAATATATATATATATATATATATATATATATATATATATATATTGATCATTATAATTATTCTTGAATATGAATTATAGGATTCACATATTTGTTTTAGTTCTAATCATAGTTTTAAGATTTTGCACTAGTTATTCTATATCGTTGATCTATAAATTTTTTTAAATTCTAACAGTTATAATCATTTGTGAATATGTATTGTAGGATTAAATATTAAAATTTATTTGTAATTCAATAATTGTAGTCACATGACCAATCATCTCATCAAGATAGACATTTGATTTAATCGATGATTTAATTTTGATCAATGAACTAATTACACCATATGTAACTTTATCATGTTTCATTAGATCTACAATTTTGACTTGTCATCTAGTTGAGACTGCTAAGGCATCATGCTTATGT
Organism: Pontederia paniculata; assembly: GCA_001647135.1. NCBI lineage: Eukaryota > Viridiplantae > Streptophyta > Magnoliopsida > Commelinales > Pontederiaceae > Pontederia > Pontederia paniculata. The sequence continues at coordinate 83,905 of LTAE01000145.1, read as the reverse complement.
TTTGACTTGTCAATCTTTGATTTTGGTTGTTGATAATCTTTTGTTGTTTCTTTGACATTGAAGACGAAATGATATAAGTGTTGCTTACCACGTGATATGCAGAAGATGTATCTTGAAAAACTCACGACACTAAAAGAAAAAAGTGAAAGCAAATGAAAAGAAAAATCTCGAAGTCATATAATTAATTGATTAGCCCACACAACGACGCCAAAAGCTTGATGCATGCTAATAAGACAAATAAAATCACTAGCAAGTGCACCAATTCTATCAATTAATAATTTGAGATGAGTCGAGTTATCATTTCCATGAGAATTAATATTAACTCTATCTATCTAATTCCACAAACTAATAGGAGAAAATGAGTTTTGGATAAAGAAAATTTTTTTAAAAGGAAAATAAAGAAAAGAAAAGTAAAAATATATTATGACAACAACTTCTAAATCAGGATGAGACAAGATGAATAGGGAAATCAAATTTTACCATAAGTTTTAATCATAATTCAGTTAATTAATTTCTTACGGGATTAAAATATACCTAAAATATGATGTACTCTTCAAGATGCACAAACTATCTCAAATCTAATAGACTCTAGTGTTCCTCTCCAAGATGCCACCTTAATCTACTAGAATTTTGAGATGTAGTAATACGTATCTTCTAAATTATGGATTGTTCATCTTTAGGATGTCAATCTCACATACTTCACAGCTAAGATATTATTATAGGATGCTACCTAGATGTGGTATGCAATACTTAGACTCAGAGTTCAAAGATCAATTTCAGAAATTAAAGACAAATAAGACATCGCTATTCCTATTGAGGATGTTAATAAAAATCAAAATCTTAGAAAAAAACATGAAAAATATTACACGTAACATTCATACGCATAAGAAAGTTTAAGAAATGAAATTGATCATCACAAGAGTTCAATATGTTCTTCCTTTCAAGAAACTCTATTCTAGAAAAATAAACTAAGACAACACAACAAAGTTCATCCTTTGAAAGTAGAGAAAGAAGAATAATAATAATTGGATCAAGAACACCTCAACAAACAATGATCGTCTCCTTCAAAATCTCTACGTAGATATATCTTCTTCTCTTCTTGGTGTTAGGCTCATGGCATATCTCAAATCTCTTTCAAAATCCCAAACTTTAAGCATCATCTCCCAAAATGAGGTTTTGAGAGTTATTTATAGGTTGAAGAGTATTTGGATGATAAATTTCATTTTCGGAAAGATAGGACTTGAGTTGGGATCGAATCTTCAAAAGAACTCAAAACAATATCAAGAATATTTTTTTTCAATTAATCACGTAAATGATCACGCCACATGATGGATTTGCCATGGCCGTGATCGAAGAAAATATTCAATATCGAACACCATCATCACATGTGATTATGACAATCACAGTCGTGACCGAATGTAGGCATCCTTTCTCTTTAACGCTTTCACGCCCATGAAAATGCTCCATACGAGCGTGAGCTATGTATATCACAATCAATATCATTTTCACAATCGTGAAACTACTTTTCAAGGCCCGTGAAGTTTCTTCCAAAAATGTTGGTTGCGGTCACAGTCGTGACGCTCTTGTCACAGCCATGACTTTTGGTTTTTATATTATTTTCTTCGGTTGACCTTCGATTTCATTCTAGATTGTCGTGATCTTCCTCCATCATGTTGCCAAGTGCCCTGGACACATAAAAACACGACATATGCATAATTTGACTTCGAAAACTAAAAGTGTAAAATGATGCACATGACGATGAAATGAACAAAAATGAGACTAAAAATGATATAAAAAATATGACTAATTTAGGTGCATGCAGAGTGGAATCACGATTTATGTATGCCTAATATATTTCATGTTAGTGGCATATTAACATCCATGCACACTTTTGATCTTATGGTCCAAAACATAGATAATCTGAATCGTCGGATTAAAATGGAGTAATTTTCAAAATTGATACCCCATCTTTCCATAAGATCCCAAGTTAATACCCTAACTTCATTTTGTAACTGATTAGTACTCCAACTATATAATTATTTCAGAATTGGTCCCCTTTGCATATTATAATATATTTTTGTTGATATGGCAACCACATCATGTGTTTTGATGAATAATTTATTAAGATCATAGTCAAATCAGTTGAAATATAAAATAATACCTTCAATTTAAAAGGGTTATAGATATAAAAATATAATAAATAGTTGTCGAAAGTAATTTTTTTATATAAATATTTTTTTAAGTTAGAGTGATTTTTTGCGTGTGGTTGATGTGTCTATCACATAAATAGATTATTTGTGAAAAAAATGATGTGGGTGGCACATCGTCAAAAAATAGTTATAATATATAAATGAGATCAATTGTAAATAATTATATAGTTGAGGGAATGATTAGTTAAAAAATAAAGTTTTAAAAAAATTATTAATAAATTATTAATTACAACACATGATGTGGTTGCCACTTCAATAAAAAATATATTATAATATGCTAAGAGGAAATATTATTTTCAATATATATAAGTAGCAACCACATTGTGTGTTTTAATTAATAATTTATTAATAGATTTTTGTAAAACTTTATTTCGTAATTAATTGTTCTTTCAACAATACAATATTTTTTACAATTGATCTCATTTATATGTTATAACTATTTTTTTTGGCAATGTGACAATCACATTATTTCTTTCCACAAATAATTTATTTTTGTGATAGCCACATCAACCACACACAATAAAAATCACTCTTAAAAAATATTTATATAAAAAGGTTTATTATCGACAATTATTTATTATTTTATATCTGTAATTATTTTACGTTGGATGTATTAATTTATATTCTAGTTGATTTGGTTATGATCTTAATAAATTAATTATTAAAACACATGATGTGGTTGCCACATCAATAAAAATATATTATAATATGCAAAGGGAACTAATTCTGAAATAATTATATAGTTGGAGTACCAATCGGTTACAAAATAAATTAGGTACCAACTTGGGATCTTTTGCAAATATGAGGTACCAAATTTAAAAATTACTCGATTAAAATGATATCGATCCAAAGGCCGGAGGCACATGCATGCACGATTCACTCACAATTTGTGTATGCATGCTAATATGTCTCATGTTAGAGGCAAATTAGCGTGCATGCATAAATTATGATTGTATCGTTGATGTGCGTGCTTTAGGCCTTTGGATCATTAACACTTTCGATCTGATGATGCAAAACACAAACAATCTACATCATCAAATTAAAATGATATGGATCCAAAGGCACATAGCACATACATGCACAGTGCAATCACAATTTGTGTATACACGCTAATATATCTCATGTTAGAGGCATACTAGCGTGCGTGAACAAATTATGATTGCACCGTGCACGCACATGCTCTGGGCCTTTGGATCAATAACACTTTCGATCCGACGGTTTAAAACACAAACAATATGCATCGTCAAATTAAAATAATATCGATCCAGAGGCCTAGAGCATGTGCATGCATAATGCAATCACAATTTTGGTATGCAGGCTAATATATATCATGTTAGAGGTATATTAGCGTGTATGCACAAATTATAATTGTGTCATGCATTCATATGCTCTGTGCCTTTGGATCAGTAACACTTTTGATCCGACGATTCAAAATATAGACAATTTATATCGTTGGATTAAAATAATATCGATCCAAAGTCCTAGAACACGTGCATGAACGATGCAATCACAATTTGTGTCTCATGTTAGAGACACATTAATGTGCATACATAAATTAAGATTGCATCGAGCATGCACGTACTTCGGGCCTTTGGATCAGTAACACTTCAGATCAGATGGTTCAAAACACATAATATACATCGTCGCATCATCAAATTAAAATGATATCGATCCAAAGGCTCATAGCGTGTGCATGCATGGTGTAATATATATTCACACAAACATATCTCATGTTAGAGGAATATTAACATACATGCACAAATTGTGATTGCACACTGCATACACATACATAAATTATGATTGCACTGTGCATGCACATGCTTTGGGAGCATTTGGATCAATAACACTTTTGATCTGATAGTACAAAATATAGATAATATGCATCGCTGGATTAAAATAATATTGATGTATATTAGTGTGCATGCATAAATTGTGATTGCACCATGTATGCATCAATATGTATGTACGCTAATATATTTGTACATGAAATATATTATATCATGTACGCTGTATATAAAGTGTGATATCGAAAAAATAAATTAAAATGGTATTGTTAAACATTCAAGATGGCTCACAACAAGCAACTTTAATGTGGCTTTCTGATAGAAAAATGTTGAATTTGAGTCATTTGACATCTTAGGAAAAAAATGGTTATAAAGAGATTTGAGGAGATAAAAACACCTAGTCTTCTCAAACTTATTGTCATAATTTATTTATAGGAAGTTGTGCTTTTTTATGGTGTCAAAAAATACCAATATTGAAACGGATAATAGATACCGATTAGATATTAAGTGAAAATGATTAAATAACATATCACAATTTAATAATTAAATTCAATAAAAGTTTTTAATAAATATAACAATTTGATTAATTAATAACTATAAATTATATAAATAGACATTTACATTCTTACTTGTATAGGATACATAATAACTAATTTATTTATTACTTTTAAATAATATTATTTTTTAAACAAATATAACTGAAGAAATGATATTTATGTTGATAAGAAAAATAGTGATGTGAGATATTTTTTAAAATAAAATATGTAATACGATATTTGAAGATAAAAAATATTTTTAAATGAAAAATAAATGTTCAACCTTTAAACAATATATTAGATAGGTTGATGAGAATTACTTATAGAGTTTTGTCCTCTAAACTCTAAACACAATTTTATATATACTTATCAAATATTTAAAATTGAAATTTAATTGAGTCAAAATTTTATTTGCTATTCTGAACGTTCAAAATTTATCATGGCAAAGAGATCCTACTGAAAAAGAAGTGGGTTAAGTCGTTTTCATTTTATATTTAAATAAGTTATTAGCAACAATAATCCTTTTGGATATCTTATGTTTTGTTTTTATTCTTTGAGGAAGTGTTTCCTCTCCGATAATTTTTGTATATTATCGATAATATGAACTTAAACTTACTTTGACGTGCCCAATTTATCCTATTTATGTAGACAATCTAGATTACATACCAATGCAGATTGTCTATGAAGTGATAATAATTAATTCTAAAATGAGTATTTTTTTTCATATTACCACATAAGAGTATGTTTGGTTGGGAGTGAAAGGAGGATAAATAAAAGGAAGAAAAAGAAGGTTAATAGTTTAATCTCATTTGATTGTATTTTTAACGGAGGAGAACATCCCTTCCATTTACTTTCATTCTCCTCCAAAAGTTCATTTTTCTTTCAATCTTGAATTGAGGTGTAAAGGAGGAGTAAGAAATATTTAAAACATATTTTCAATTTTAATCATACGTAGTTAAATATATCAACACATATATTAGGATATATTCATCTAACAAAAAATATAATTTCATTCTATTTATACATGTTATCCAAATAAAATTAATTCTTTCACCTCCATCCTCTTTCATTTTCTTTCTCTATATTTCTTTCTCCTCTATTACCTTTCCTTCCCCTTAATGATATATTATTGAACCAATAATCTTGTTTATATTTACTTTTCATATTCGTCCTTCTAAATCTTCCATGAATAACAACACAAATAATAATAATAATAATAATAATAATAATAATAATAATAATAATAATAATAATAATAATAATAATAATAATAATAATAATAATAATAATAATAATAATAATAACAATAAATATAATTTGAATCATATTTATATGGTATTATATTATATCATATTACTATTATCGTATTATGAATAAAATATATCACTAATTATTAATTATAAGTAGTAATAATAATAAATTTTAATAATTATTATTATTCATATCAGTTATAAATATTATTTTATTTTTGAAAAGTATTAATTAGTTAATACATTAATTTGTCAATCTATGATTTAAGTTTATAAATCTCTCTCTCTCTCTCTCTAATATATATATATATATATATATATATATATATATATATATATTTCTGTGCCAAATGTCGTACCCACAATGTCCTATATCACATTTGCAATTTTATGAAATAACAAATAAAATAGTTTAAATAATAGTTTTAAATTATAGAATTATTTAGAAGACTATTGAAAATAAATAGTTATGAATATAGATAAACTTTTATCTTAATTTTCTCTATAGAAAAATAATTCTCATACCACATCACACCTAATTCAAGTAACTAATTATTTATAAAAAGTAAGATCCGTAAAAAAGATAAGATATTAAAAAATATTTATAAAAAAATTAAATCAAATAACTTAAAAAATATATAATTTTATTATCTTTGTAATAAAATAAAGATTCTATGCCACGTATCGCATCTACAATTTTTTAAATAAAAAATAAATCTCATACCATTATATTAAAATAATAATATTTGTCAGTTAATAAAATTATTACAAAGACTATTGGTAATTTTTTTTATTTATGAATATGGATAAAAAAATTATCTTAAAACTCATACCATATCACACATAATTCAATTAACTAATTATTTAAAGGAGTTGTAAAGAAAATAAGAATTATTTATAAAGTCCTAATCAAGTGTTTTAATAATAAAATAAATTATTATTTTTGAAATTAATTATCCACTGGAACATGCTACGAAAAACTAGTAATCTAACTCAAGTAAATTAAGAATAATATAGTATATAATTATTAAAGTTATTTTTTTTATAGAAACCTAAAAAGTTATAAACAAATACATTTATAAAAACATAATATATCAAATTATTTTGCAGTGAAAAAAGGTAATAATAATTTATATATAAGTAATGGTCTTACGCCACATGTCACATAAAAAAAATAAAAAATAATTGTTTTAAAAAGGTAAGTTGACAATTAAATAAAAAAATAATTATTTTAAAAGAATCTCAACTTAAAAAATAAGAAAAAATGGCATATTTATTACTAACAAAAATTTAATCTAAATAATTATTATAGTTAATGTGTTAGATATTTTAAAATAACTATAATAAAAGAGTTCTAATTTAAATTTAAACTTATTGTGAGTTTTAGAATTATTATTCCTTTGGAAAATATAAATGAAATAAACTAATAGTCATTGAAAACGAGTCTCAAGTAAATTATTAAAAACATTAAAATTTTAATTTATTAATATATTCAGAATATTTCTTCCATGAAAAATATTAAAAAATTAGGAAATTAGTTATTATTTTTCAGAGTACTAACTAAAGTAAATTAAGAAATTTCAAAATTCTAATCCTAAACTAACAACTGTTTAAAAAAAGAATTTAATGATGGTGTACCCTGGTACATTATGTACCCTGCCTTACAAACCGTTGGATATGAGATCTACGGTTGAAAAAATAAATAAAAAATAAAAATATTAAATAAGATTTATGTAGATCTCGAATCTAACGATTTGTTAGAGATGGTACATAGTGTACCCGGATACACCATCATTAAATTCTTAAAAAAAATAATAGTTATTTAAAAGGAGCATGAAGTAAATTACTAAAAAGTTTAAAATTTCATTTATTAATATTTTTAGAATATTTTCTCCATAAGCAAATAAAAAAAATAAGAAATTAACCGCTCCATTTTAAGAGTTCTAACTAAAATAAATTTAAAAAATTCAAAATTTTAATCCTAAAAATATTTATTTAAAAAAGTTTTAACTCAAATAAATTATTTAAAAACATTAAAATATTAAATTATTAATATTTTCATAATATTTAATAAAATAATTGTTGCTTTTATAGAGTCCTAACTAAAGTAAATTTTAAAAAAAAAATACTAAAATTATAATTCAAAACAAAGAGTGCAACAATTAAGAAATAAATTAATAGCCAAATGCATAATAACTATTTTAAAGAAAATTTAAGAAAAAAAATAAATTTTATAATTATTTTTGAAATTATGGTTTATCAGATAATAATTATTTATTTTAAATGAGTACAAACCCGAGTAAATATAAAATTATATTTATTATATTTTTAGTTTTTTTTCAGAAATAAATGATGTATTTATAAGTGTCTAATATAGATAATTATTTGATGTACATATAGAAAATGTTCAATAATTATTTGATGTACATATAGAAAATATTAATAGAATAACATTAGATATCTATTTAAGTTATACTTTTATTTTATAGTGTTTGAGTTAGAATCATCATTAACTTATTCTTACACAATTAAGTAGTTTTATACTTTTAAGTGTGAATAATAACAATAGAATTATATCCATTACTGAATATTTTGGTGCAACGTATTTAGTTATATTTTAAAAAAGACGTTTTTTTTTATTTTATTGTATAAATTATTTTAATTTCGTGGTAGTTTAATTTTTTTTTGTATTTTAATTTAAATTATTAGAACACAGGGGGTTGAATTGACTTGCAAAATAATAAATCTTAATCTTCATATGTTTATTTTAACTATTTTTATGATTTTTTTGTTTTCATATTATGTTCTAATATTAAAATTTGAATAATTAAATTATGATAGTTATGTTTGTTAATTTTGAGATGACCCAATTGTTAGAAGAACGAACCTCTTGTGATATAAGATAATGCAAGTTAACTATTTATTTTTTTTCTACAAGATAAATAATTTATGTAAAGACTAAAAATATATGTTATGATAATTGAGTTGAAATAATTTATATTATAACTTTTGTAATATCCGTGCATCACATGGTTAATAGACTAGTGTCAATTTAATAATATAAAAGTTCTAACTAATAATATTTATAAAGAATATTTTGACAAAATGATGTATATTGCTTAATAATTATTTTTATAAGTAAATATGATAATCTAAATTGTCAGATGGATTACTATCACATTATAGATAATTTAGTAGGTGATATTCTTTTTATTAGTCAATTTAGATTATTAGGTAATGTTGTGAGGTAATATAGTAAATGCATCTTTGTTGTTATCTAAAAAAGAATTTAGTTTGTTCCCATATTTTTTCTTATAACTAAAAAAATAACATAGGGTAGTTAGGGAGACAAACAAGGTTAAACTTTTATGATGTACATATAGATATATTCTTTAACAAACTTATAAATATCATGAACAATGATGACAATCCATAAAAAAAATTGTGAATATCTCATAAAGTTCTACCCTTTATAATATTTTAGTTAATAATAATAATAATAATAATAATAATAATAATAATAATAATAATAATAATAATAATAATAATAATAATAATAATAACATCTTCCTCTCCCTACTATTCTTCTTAACATCAATACCATTAGAATAAGATCATTCATAAATAAATCACATTAGTTTTGACAACTTTAACTATATTTTTTCTCTGTACGTACACCCATCTCATTTATAATTAAGAGCCAAAATGACAGTTAATCAACTGATATTTAATTTTGTTTTGTGTCTCCAGATCGGTAAGGAGGAGATTAAATGCAAAACACCCTCCAAGATATAAAGTTAGGAACACTAAAATCATAATATAATTACTCATCATTTTCCGCTATAACATTTTGTAAACATATTTTAATTAGAAGGGATCCCCTTTGGCACATAAGATTTTATTATTTTGTTCAACGTTAAGTTCTCTAATTTACACAATATTTAACACTATATGTTTATTGTCTTTAAATTTATGATAAATTTAATAATATTTATGACACAAGTGACATAATCTTATATGTTTTAATATCATCATTTTTATATTTTGTATTAAACTCTATCTATATAATTTATATGGTAACTGAGCAAACTTTTATAAATGTAGAATACATTACAAACTTACAAATAATAATATATTTTTTGTTATTCACAATCTTAAATATAATTAGACATTCATATTTAGTTTTTATATTCATTAAAAAAAAGTATAATTTTGTAGATTCTAATTATTTAAGCTCCATCCAATTTTTAGTGCTCTTTTTTTTATCAAACTTCCAAAATCGAATTAATTTTTTAATTTTTATCTTTTTGTTTTCAATTTTAAGTATTATTGCATGTCTTAAAATTATGTTACTATTAATCAAATTTTTTGACATAAATGATTAATAGGCTTATGCCTCGAATTAAGAGACCGAGAATTAATAGTCCCGAATTTAAATATCGAAATTCTTAATTTAATTAAGATTTATTTTCGTTGTGCTCGTCAAAACACTGAATTAGTCGAATAATAAAAAAAAAATACATTGCTATTATTATTTGTTAAAAAATATTATATTTGTATATTTAATAATCAGTAATTACTCCATCCCTCGATGGCTTCCACCATATGTATCGAGTTTGGTAAAGATTCCTTCTTTCCGTTTCCTTTGCTTTGTTTTCTCGACATCTCTCTCTTCCAATTCCTCTCCTCCGCCCAAAATCCCTAACGCCCCTCGTCTCCGATCGATTGCCCACTCCCCCAATTCGATTGGGGCCCCAGTCGCCGCGATTCGTCCCCGGGGACTGGCGGGATTCTAGGGTTTCTCTCGCGCCTGGTCGCCGGCGGAGGGGAGGGGATGGATTCGGAGGACGACATGCAGGATGCCAACGATCTCGAGTCGGTCGATGACGACTTCTACAGCGGCGAGACCGGGATGGGCAGCGACGACGGCGATGCCGACTACGACTTCGTCGACAACGACTCTGACTACTCCGAGGACATCACCTCCCACCGCCAGCAGGTGAGCTCGAGTGAATCCCCGTTGATCTTAATTGATTCAGCGTGGCGTTTGGCATTCTGAAATTATTTGATGCATTTTTGGCAATCCATGATGCAGTAGGTTGCGGTTTTTATGAGAATGGTTAAACCGCCCGGCAGATGGTATACGATTGTTTACAGTGTGATTTTTATTTATGCCAAAGGCGTGACCTTGTGGCTTACCGTGTTGGGTTACTGGTGCGACGTGATCATTCTGACAAAAGGCTGTATCATATGTGTATAGTGTGTTGTGAGAAAAGTCAGAGTTTGTAGCAGAAGGGATTGGCTCTGGATTGTATTTTCTTCTGAATTTGCCTATTGTCTGGTGGGGGTAGCATAAGAACATCCAGCTGGTGAGCTCGTGTGAATCCCCTTGATCTTAATTGCTTGTCATTCTAAGCTGATTTGATACATTTTTGGGAATACATGAGGCGTTGAGATGCGATTCTTACGAGAATGGTGAAACCGTGAGGCAGCTGGTATTGAACTAGTAGAGTGATTTTTTATCTACGCCAAAACATGACCTTGTGACGGACCCAAAGGCTGTATTGCATGTTTTTTAATGTGAAAAGGGAGACTTTGTACCAAATGGTAAAGTGTGATTTTTAATTTATGCCAAAAGCATGACCTTGTGACTGACTATTGGGATGCTCGTGCGATGTGATCATTCTGACAAAGGCTGTATCATGTGGTTTTTATGTGAAAACCGAGACTTTGTAGCAGATGGGATTGGCACCACGTTGTATTTGCTTCCAAATTTTGCCTCCTGGCAGTAGGTTAGCTTAAGAAAGTCCAGTTGTTGCATCTATTGTTAAGTTGCATTTGTTCGATTTTATGATGAAGCAGTCATAGCTTTTGTCTTTCTTAAGTGCCGGGCTTTAACTTTTGATATTATACTCTCCCAACTGATTATGTGTATATCTTGTATGAATAAATGACCAGATTTTTTCTGATCCTCTTTAAGCATTTGCTTCTCAACTTTTATGTGAACAACAAAATCTGTAGGGCAAATAATATAGTTTCATGATTTTGACTTGTTGCTTTTTTGTTGGGACATACAATTCATGCCTTTGGAAATGGCAAACAATTTAAGTATCTTGAGTGATTGCTGCAGTCACCTCTTGGTTTGTTATGGTGTATTCATGCCTCCTTTTCTATCACTTAATTTTAAGACTTCTAATTCTGGGGTGCAGGTTACCTTTTTTCAAGGCACTAACTGATTAACCTTAAGCCAAAGAAATTATTATGTCCATTATTCCTATATTAATCACTATTATAATATGACAGAATAATTTGACTCTATCAAATGTTACTGTTCAGGTTGGATTTTTACTCTCACGTTCATCATTATTGAGTTGGTTGGGTTTGTGGAAAAGGTCTTTTGTTATATTTTGTCACTGTTACCTCCTTGTGGCACTATATGCTTGTGGATTATGAAGGTGCATTTCAGTGACATTTTGTGATATTTCATCTTTTTTTCTTTGCTTTTCTTTGGCATGACGATCATATATAACGGAAGTTTTAGAAGAAGCCATAGGACTGAACCCAGATGCTTTGGGACTAAGTCTAAGTTGAATATGTTAGAGCTTGGCATAAGGTTATTATTTTATCTATTTTGTTAAAAAAATCAACTGAGTTATAAGCTAAATTCTATTATTGGTTAGAATGCAGGTTATTTGTCTGGGAGTACTTATGCATACTCTCTTCTTACTATCTAGGTTGTCTTAGTCCTTTCTGTTTTACCTTTTCAGCAAAACTATACAATCATGAGTGAAATGGATATCCGACAGAGACAAGAGGAGGACGTAAATAGGGTATCTGCTGTGCTTTCTATATCAAGATCTGCAGCATGCATCCTCCTTCGTCATTATAACTGGTATGTTATTTATTACTGTTTATATTTTTTTGAGGAAATTATTACTATTTATAAATAGCATGTTATTTATTGAGGAAATTATTTATAACTATTTATATTAGAAGGTTTCTAGTCTTCTTGGCAAAATTTTGCTTTGTTCTCCAGTTTTCTGTCAGAATGGAAATATATATGACTGCAACAATACGTTCCTTGTAAGATATTTGAAGTGGAAAACTGTTTTCCTGGAGTTACCAAGATCATCATTTCAGTGTATAACTTTCTCCTATTAAGTGTGGGTTCATCCCCTAGTTGATTTTTTTTCATTGATTGATTTTTCATGATACTAGTGAATCTTGAGCGAAACATGTCAGATATGTGACAACTAGTAAGTTGATTACAAGATGCTTTCCTTTTTCCCTTTATATCCTATATTTAAATATCATCATGACAATTTTGGTTTGGTTTTTTGAATAATGATTAGTGTCAGGTTCATTTGCATAGTTCTAATGAAGGGGGATGCAATTTGTAAATCTTTATTCTTTGTCCTTTTCCTTTTGAATGCTATGGATAATCAATGTCATTTAGGTAAATAATTAGCTTACTTGAGGATTTTTACGATCCTTGGTAGCTGCTAGTGGACAACTTATCTGGAGTTCTTTTAATGTTATATTATTCAACGCATCATTAACTCTATGTTATGTAGCTGCCAATTCTGATGCATGACTGTTCTCGGATTTACCATATGTTTCCTTTGAGTTTTGCAGATCTCAACTTTTAGCTTACACATCTGTTTTGTTCTGAATGCAGGAGTGTTAGTAGGGTACATGATGAATGGTTTGCAGATGAGGAAAATGTTCGGAAGGCTGTTGGCTTGTTGGAGAAGACGATAGAAATGCCAAATTCTAGAGAAGTTAGTTAGACACATCTTTGTTATGTTTTCATGAATTGATTTTCTAATTGGTGATGACATGTTTCTTTTACTGGAGAGGCTTTTTTAGAGGTTTTATTGGTGGGGCTTAGGCCTTGGATTTACTAGTTTAATTCTTTGCCCAACAAAGTCTTTATTACTGCTTATGCTATGTCTACGTTGGTGACAGCTAACATGTGGAATCTGTTTCGAAAGCTATCCTCGAGATAAGATGAGTTCTGCTGCTTGCGGGCATCCTTATTGTGGAACTTGCTGGAGAGGTTTGTTTTAATTAATATATTTGGATTTTAGATTGCTGCAAAAGATTCTTATCTATTATAAGCATGATTTACCTTTCTGAGCTGCTTTAAAATCAGATTTTAGTAGGCTCTATAGTATTGTTTTGAGAGGGCATAATTTGTTCCACAAGATATCATCATCAAGCCTTGTGGTAGTTTATCCAGTAACTTTCAGGCCCATTGCAAAGCTTGTTGGATGTCTTTTCATTGTTCAACTGAAATTGCAGTTGTCCACTAAGCCAATTTAATAGCATCCCTGTTCAGTTAAGCTAGAACCTTGGTTTACTTCGATCTGTCCATCTATCACGGACTGAATGATAAAATACTGTATCCTTTAAGTTCTGATATGCTGCCTTAGAGTCTCAGTATCACTTAATAATGGTTTTTCACCTATGCTTGTTCTACATAATATGATTGATACATTTACCTCAAACCCTCTGTGGGGGTTGTGCCTCTTTGATGCTCTCGAATAGTAGCTGCTAGATAAATATATTCCGAATAGAACTGATTTATACACTTTGTTTTGGTCATTATAAAAGTTCTTTTTAATCTTCATATTGGATATTCAATCTACAGGTTATATTAGTACCTCAATTAGTGATGGCCCTGGTTGCTTGATGTTAAGATGCCCTGATCCTTCATGTGGCGCTGCTGCTGGCGAAGACATGATTAATTTGTTGGCTTCTGAGGAAGATAGAAAGAAGTACTATCGTTATCTTCTTAGGTCTTACATTGAAGACAACAGAAAGGTATGTTTCAACTATTTGATTGAATTATCTTGTACCTCTTTCTGTTATAGTTTACACATCATTGTAATTGATGCAGAGAGAATCATGAAATATGTTGATGCATGATGGATTCTTTTAGCATCTAATTTATGAGTATAAAGTAAAGATGGCAGCTATGATTATCAAATGCTGACTTCTAGGAGGTGACAGAAAGGAAGATACATTTCCATATTGTCACATAGGCTATTTTTGGGTGAGCACATGTGCACGATTGCTAAATGTGTATGATAATATTTTTTTAGAAGGGAGTACTACAATACAGTATTTATGGACACTCTTAATCTACTTATGAGAATAGTTATGCCATGCATTACCTTTTTTTTTATATCCCATTTTTTTTGGTATGTTTCCCCCTTTTCGGTATGTCTTTTTCTCTTAACTACTTAAGATGTCTTTAGTATAGTATTTTTCAACTTCAGCATTTATGAGTTTTGCATTTGTATTCATCCATAATGTAATGAATTTTTGGTTGGAAGATCAACTTCCCTGTGCATTTTGTTGTCTGAATTATGGATTAGATCGTTAACATCATTAATGGTCTTGCTATAGTAAATCTCGTGTACTACTTCTATTTCCGAAAATTGAATCCATTTTTCCACAACCTCTTATTTTAGAGGTGAAGTTATTGGATACATTCTAAGGCACGTAGGTAGTCTATTACTAAAATTTACATGCTATTTTTCTATTCTAGGAACAAAAAATGGGCAACGTATTCTTCTATTGTGATGATGATTTTTCCCATATTTCTGTTTTGGACCATTATAAAAAATATGAAGTCGAGTGAGGGTTCATTATGCTGTTTCCATGTATCATTTGGCATATAATTGGCTTTGTAAATAATAGCTTGGATGTTTGTTAATAATTGGTTAAAATTCTTTTACTATATATGCATGCCATGCAGTATGTTTTTTTTTGTATATTTATTATATATCGTTGCTTACCAATGCTTCTTAATATCTGTGTTTCAATTGAATGATGCATACAATTTTGCGGGTCAAAGAGTAAAATATGATACGGTACTAATTTTCTGGAACAAAATATAATTTGTGTTTGCATTTGTGAATGTAAATGTTTTTAAAGGTATTGATGCCTTTGGAATTGGAAACTATCCCTCTTGATTTTGCTTTAGCTTAGCAACATGCTATTCTCTTGAGATCTCTGGGGAAAATATGGATTTTGTTCTTTTAT
Organism: Pontederia paniculata; assembly: GCA_001647135.1. NCBI lineage: Eukaryota > Viridiplantae > Streptophyta > Magnoliopsida > Commelinales > Pontederiaceae > Pontederia > Pontederia paniculata. The sequence goes on along the minus strand of LTAE01000145.1, from coordinate 68,072 downwards.
TTATCAAGTAGTTTCTAATTTTTTGTTTCATTGAATAGACTAAATGGTGTCCTGCTCCTGGTTGTGATTTTGCTGCGGAGTTTGTGATGGGCAGTGGAAATTATGATGTGATATGCAGGTGTTCATATGGCTTTTGTTGGAATGTAAGTGTACCCTGTGAAAGATCTTTGGAGAGCCTTAATCCATCCATGAATAATGTTAAAATTGTGCTCTTACATGAAAACATGCAGTGCACTGAGGAAGCTCATAGGCCAGTTGACTGTGGTACTGTGGCAAAGTGGATTTTGAAGAACAGTGCTGAATCTGAAAATATGAATTGGTAATCTAGTACCCTTTTGTTTATTTATGCCAAGTGTGCAAGCTTTGGTGCGACACTTAAGTCTATCAGTGACCCAAATATCGCATCTCAAACATGAGAAGGCTATGCACATATGTGCCTACGTCAATTCTCACTGATTGTGATGCAGTTGCTCCATAGGATTTTCCTTTTCTAGTGACTACAAAGAACCACTTTTCGTAACCATTTAACATGCCACATTACATGTTCTCATGAAATGCTCTTTGATTCTGGTATGGTTTGTATATTCAACAGTGATGCATGGGTATGCAGGTCGGAAGGGAGTACCTGTACCTGGTATGAGTACTCCTTGTGTACGCGTGGGTACTCGTACCCACAACTGGGGTATACACTAATAATAAAGTATATTAGTTTTTTAAGTGGGTACGTGGATGGATACGTTGGGGGTATCTATGTGGGTATGCAAGATACTTTTTCAGCAAAAAGAAAAAAAAACAGCAATTCAGCAACGGCGATGGAGATGGCTAGATAAACACCAGTGTCCGAGGATGAACCGAGAACCAAACAAAATCTTATTACTCTGATATTGAGTTCGAAGAGAAGGTGAAAACAGCTATGTCCTATGTTGATCTTTTGCTCCAAAGTTGCTTGTAGGGATGGCAGTGGGATGATGTTGCAGGTTGGGTGGCTTCATGGCTTTGTCACCTCTTTTGGCAGAGTCTGTCGTCCAATAAATTGGTGTAGGAACAGCCTTTTCCTTTGATGTTAAAAAGGGAAGTGGAAATCAAAGAGGCAGTCTCATGTGGGACAGCTCATACCCCACTAAGTTAGTGCCTTTGACAGCTGTTGCATATTTATTTGTTTTAGAAGAAAGTTATCTATTACTGGTCATTAGTAGTTTATTACCTTTTCCGTAACAAGGATTAGGGTCAGTTGTTTGAAATAATTGTTCCTTTATTTAATGATTTTCTCCGTTTTGTTCATTTTCAATCTCTTTAAATATGTTTTAGTTAAATCATATCATAGTATGTTATTACTTGTGATATTTTATCTTATAAGTATTATTTTTTATGTTATATGTATTACATACTAAAAACTACTGGGTACTCGTACTCTAAATTTTTAAAAATTGATGTATCCTGCACCGGGTACCGTGCCCGTACCTATGCAACATTGATATTCGATGATCTATGATCTGATTGTAGATCATTTGAATTAGTTGTTTTCTGTTGTTAATTGTGGATTGCTGCACTTTGTAGTGCATGATGTCATATATCATATTGTTGACTCATGATGTGTTCCTTTGGTTTAAGTGAACTAGCTTGGTTGCTGTCTATTGATGACATTGTATACCATGTAGAGGCCTCTGGTTACATTCTCTGTTGTTATCAGCAGATTCTGCATGCCATTCATTGGGGCTGATATTTTAAGTTGGATGTGAAGTGTCATTCATCGTCCTTGTAGCATTGGGATTATAACATCCATATTCCCTTTCATTGTTTAGTAGTTATTCATGATAGTTCAATGTAGTACTGAGCTCACATGTCTGCAAAATTAACGTCATATAAAAATTCTGTATCTAAGTAATTCGAAGGATGCTGAAAGTGATGAAACTTGTGATTCTTGAAGGTCTCAACCTTGTCACTGTTGTCAGCTTGTTCTTTTTTTGCAGTGGAAAATGTCTCTGCTTTTGTATGGCATGATACTGTTTGAACATGCATTACACTGTTTCTTGGTTTAAACAATTTTAAACCTGTTAGGATTGTGCCCTGTTCTGGCTTAGTTGATCAGTCTAACTATTTTATTGAAAAGTTATTGTGCTATGAACTCAAATTATTATGTTTCATTTTAAAACTTGGCTCTTTGCAGGATATTAGCAAACTCAAAGCCCTGTCCGAAATGCAAGCGACCTATTGAGAAAAATCAGGGATGCATGCATATAACATGTACTCCTCCTTGTAAATTTGAGTTTTGCTGGTAAAGTAGTTCTGATTGTGGATCAACTGCTTTTGTAAATATCTTGACTGTTTCATCTAACATGCTTTTCACATTTCAATTGTAGGTTATGCCTCGGTGCATGGTCAGAACATGGTGAGAGGACTGGAGGTTTTTATGCTTGTAATCGTTATGAAGCAGCAAAGCAGGAGGGAGCGGTATGGTTGTCTATTCTTTTCTGAATTATCCAAATAATTCAAGTTCATAATGCTCACTTTTGCTTCATGCATACTTTTAGTACGATGAATCTGAAAGGAGGCGAGAAATGGCGAAAAATTCCCTGGAGAGGTATACACACTATTATGAACGCTGGGCCACAAACCAATCAGTAAGTAAGCAGATTTTCATACCTTTCTGCGATCTGTAACCTTTATACCTGCGTTCGTGCCCATTTAGCCCTTACTTTTCTGAAAATTATATGTTTACCCTTAAATCAAAATTTACCCTTACTACTTAATACAATAAAAATATTTTAAAAAATAAAGTATGAAGGGTATAAATTATATTCAATAATTATGTTTTAATAATTATGAAATTTCTTGATCATGTTGTTGTTTTTTCTATTTTCTTACTATTTTTTCTTATATTTAAAAGAGGGTAAAAATGCTATTTTATCCGAATACAAGTAGTTGAAATTGTTGGACTTCCCATGACAGTCCTGCCAAGACTTGTTTGGGAATTTCCTTTTTCCAGTATTGAATATGAACCGACAGAGAGCCTGAGGGTGCAATTGTTTTCATCCATCGCACATGGGAATTTGTTTGATAAAAGACATGAGATTCCATTGTCTGGTTTATATATGGATGCGGGACAGATGGGCTTGTTTTCTATGTATTTGCTTCGTATAAAAGAAATTTGGGATTTCTATTGCTTGGAATAAATGTCAAACTTCAATTTTGCCTTGTAAGAGTTCGTGTTAGTAAAAGTGCTTATTATAAGTATGTTTGAGGTGTTCTCTGTACATACTTTAGGACGATAGTAGGCATAAACTTAAGATTCCATGGTGCTATCATCATGTAGATTGTAAGGTTATTCTATTGGAGCACTTGGTTCTAGAGTTCGATTACTTCTTTTACGTCCTCTTAAATGATGACTTATTTTGTTAGTTAGTTTAGCTGATGGCAGAGAATGATAATATCAAGTGCCCATTTTGACTTGTTATCTATATCCTCATAGTCTGAGTGCTGTACAGATATTTTCATCCGCAAAATCACATTGATTTTTTGTCGCAATGCATAATATATATTTTCAGCAAATTAAAGTGAATAATCATTCATTTTTGGAACTGCAGTCAAGGCAGAAGGCACTTGCAGACTTACATAGCATGCAAACTGAAAAGGTATGAAGAACTCTTTTTTTGTCCATTCATTTGTGCGTTAACTATGACAATGTCTGAGAAACATGATTCTGCTTGGAATTCCAATATATACATGATTCTTCTTGTATCGATTCTGTAATTCGATTAAATGAGAGTGGTTCATGCGAGGGGAAGATAGTTAACATAATAAAATAACTTCTTTATGCAGCTTGAGAAGTTAAGTGATAAGCAAAGCCAACCAGAGTCCCAACTGAAGTTCATAATAGAAGCCTGGTTACAGGTGGGCTCTACCTTACTATGTTTTCAGTTATATATTCCAACACCAACCCTCCTTAACTGTGGCCCACCACTTTTGAGAGTGCAGATTGTAGAGTGTAGGCGAGTGTTGAAGTGGACATATGCCTATGGTTATTACTTACCAGAGCATGAGCATGCTAAGAGACAATTTTTTGAGTATTTGCAAGGTTCATATAATAAAATAACTTCTTTATGCAGCTTGAGAAGTTAAGTGATAAGCAAAGCCAACCAGAGTCCCAACTGAAGTTCATAATAGAAGCCTGGTTACAGGTGGGCTCTACCTTACTACGTTTTTAATTATATATTTCGACACCAACCCTCCTTAACTGTGGCCCATCACTTTTGAAAGTGCAGATTGTAGAGTGTAGGCGAGTATTGAAGTGGACATATGCCTATGGTTATTACTTACCAGAGCATGAGCATGCTAAGAGACAATTTTTTGAGTATTTGCAAGGTTCATACTGCTTCTACTGATTGTTGCTAGGAATATGTTTCTTTTATTATTTACTCTCCATTTCTCGATGTTTAGGTGAAGCTGAGTCTGGGTTAGAGCGCCTTCATCAATGTGCAGAGAAGGAACTCCAGGTGTATCTCGATGCAGAGACTCCTATGAAAGATTTTAATGATTTTCGCACTAAGCTTGCTGGCTTAACCAGGTACCTTTGTTTCTAAAGATATACAATTAAGAATTGACATTTCTGATTAAAAGAGAGTTCTCTAGCTTGTCAATAAGCGAAATTTTACTTCCACAAAAATTAAGGGCCACGATTTTGCACTAGGTTACTGTTTGCTAATTCAGGAGTTGATTTCTATAATTCAGTTAAGAGGTCTTAGTAACTGATTGGATCTTTTTATTCTATTTTAACTTGAAACACATGGATGCTAGCAGCTTTTCTGTTGAAAGGATTTTGTGATATAATAGATTCAAACAGAGATTGACTAGATTTTGTCTTTAATGCTGGACTTGGAAGAGGCATGCACATGTAAAATAACCTAGATTATATTCATCCAGGATTTGTAGATTTTCCGTCAATTTTTCGGTACCATGTTTTATTTGTACTTAATGATCTGTGTTTCTCAATTACATTTTTTCAGTCGTGTCCATCCTCGTCCTTTTTCTTGTCATCTTTTTGTACTAGTGTCATGATGCATTATTCTCAATGCTTTGAGATATTCTCAGTGTGACTAGGAACTACTTTGAGAATCTTGTCCGTGCCTTGGAAACTGGACTGAAGGATGTTGGTCCTTCCAGTAACAGCCAGGCTACATGCAGCAAGACTTCGAGCTCCAAGTATATCAGTGTTAAGAGCAAGGGCGGAAAGGTAAAAGCAATTGGGATGAGTTCTAAATCTGGCGGCACCAGTCGTGCCTTGGATGATAGCAATCTATGGTCTTGTGATCACTGCACCTATGCTAACCCTAAATCTGCTAATACATGCCAGATGTGTGAGCATCACCGATAAAACCCCTTAGAACATAAACATTCACTGTAAAAAACCTACATATAAGGACTGTTTAATTGGCCAGACTTTACACCTAAATGCGATGATGTGAAGACTGGTATTCTTGGCCTTCAGGAATGTCACCGCTGCAAATAAATTATCAGAAGGAAGATTTGGAGGAAGGGAATAGGAGAAAGAAGGATAGTGTCTGCCATTGTTTTCGGTTTTGTTATTCAGGGATACAAGATGAACAATTAGCCTCAGTTCTGTATATATGCTTCTGTTGTTTCATTTGTAACCCTTTGTTTATTTTACTTCTAAACAGCGTTCATGATGCCAATGTGCCTATACATTGGATCTTGTAAAAGTAGACTGTTCTTTTCCATTAAATGTCTAAATTGATATTTCAAAACCATGAAAGTAAAGTTGCATCGCAAAGGGCAAGAGAATAATCTCCAGCATTTGCATCTAAATAGTTATAGAATAGTCTTCCAAAATCATCTTCAACTACGTGAAATCACTTATTTTTTTATTATAAAACAGAATAAATTATTCTTGTTAATGGAAAGAACAATTTTTTTGTTCTTTCATTTTTTTGCATTTTTTAACTTATTTTATTAAAACATTTTATATTCATAATTATATGTTTAATTATAATTAAGGTTTAGCATCTTCTAAATTTTGCACAAAAGTGTGATATTGTAGATAAACAATAAATAAATAAAATTTCATAAACACTAATAATTAAGTATTTAATTAAATTATTAGGTGATAATAAATTATTAAAAATGGAATGTCGATAAATATTAAGCAGTCATTGCAAGTATTATTTAATTACTATAATGTTATAATTATTTAGTAGTTAATATTTTATTATAAATAAAAATAAATATTTGTTAATTTGTATAATTAGAATTAGTGCTAATAGTTTTTATCATTATTTATTTGAATAAAAGAAATATAAATTAATACTTTCTATAAATCCCAAATTATATTTAATAAAAATATATAATTAAATATTAAATATATTTATTTTCTCATTTCAATAAAACACTATCTAACTTTTTGTGCCAACAATTATTTTAAATTTCTTTATCAAATAATTTTATATTTATAATTATATGATTAATTATAATTAATTAAGTTTTAGCATCTTATAAATTTTGCACAAAAGTGCGACATTATAGATGAAAATAAATAAATATTAATAATTAAATTTAATTAATTATTATATAATAATATATTATTAAAAATAGAATGGAAAAATATTAACTAGTGTTTGCAAGTATTAGTTAATTACTATAATATTATAAGTATTTAGTAGTTAATCTTCTATTATAAATAAATGAAGACTAATTATTTGGTAATTTATATAACTAGAATTAGTGCTAATAGTTTTATCATTATAAAATTGAATAATTAGAATTATATTAATTAATTATAATTAATACTTTGTATAAACCCCTAATTATATTTAATAAAAAAATATAATAAAATATTAATATTATTTTTTTCTCCAATAAAATGTCATTTAAATTTAATCATCACAATATCAACTAATTCATCCAAACACCATACTAGAACATCACCATAAGAATATTTTACTTCTGTTCTTTTCACGAGAACAAAAAAGAAATATTCTTTTTAATTCCCATCACTCTTATTTTTTTACCAAACAAGGCCAAAATATTTACAACTAGCATTTGTGGCCCATTTAATGTGTGATTTCTTGATAGTTTCGTAGTTTATAAATGAAGGCTCGTTGCCGATATTATCGCCATTGATGGCTAAAGTACATAAAAGTTACACTAAATGTGATGTGCCGAGTTAATATTATTGTCTGTAAGAATGAGTGAGATGGAGGAATGCTTATGAAAAGTTTGACATCTTCCTTAGTCATTCTTGATGGAGCCTCCTGACCCCCACTTGCTCTCTCCTCATCCCCCTCCTCCATTCCCTCGACCCTTTCCTTCCTCTACCCTAACCCCTTTACTTCCCCATCCAACCTCTGGGACGCTGATCTCGCAAGGTGCTGCAAACACACAAGGAAGCATACCAGGAAAGGATGACCCACTCTTGGTTTTGGTCTTTGAAGTCTAACAGCCCCCCAAATCCATTTCGCCATATGATTAGTCTTGAGCAACTGAAGCGTATTGAGGCGGCAACCAATGAGATCTCCATCCCCTTTTCCGAAGTAGCTAGTAGGTATGAAGAACTCAAAAATTGTCTAATGGGAAGATTCATAGGCTCCTCCCTCAACTCCGATCTCCTGAAAGAGAAGCTCTCAACACTCTGGTCTTTGAAATCCCTAAAACTTTTTGAGTTGGGTAATTTTCATTTGCTTTTAAGTATGATAATCCAGATGATTGGCTAAGGGTACTCATGGAGGGACCCTGGATGTTGCAAGGGAACATCCTAAATGTCACTCGGTCCATAATTTTTTCACCCATCTAAGGATCCGATCACCTCTACTCCCATGTGGATCCAACTCCCAAATCTTCCCTTTGTACTCTAATGTGGAATCTATCCTGTGCATAGTGGTCTGTTTTGGAACCCCGCTGAAATTGGACGATCACACCATGTCCGACGAAAAGTGCAGGTTTGCGAGGGTATGCATAGAGATGGATCAAGCACTAGTGAAGCAGGGGGTCTAGGTCAAGACACCAGACGAGGAGCGTTTCTTACAAAGGGTGGCCTACGACAACCTGCCGGAGTTATGCTTTGATTGCAGCAAGCTGGGGCATCAAATTCCTTCTTGCCCAGGGGTAAAGAACATCGACCCATCCCTTACTTCTAACATGCAGGTCCAGATGTAGGAGGTAACTTGTTGTATGGAAACTGGATCCAATCATTCCAACCCAGGTGCCGACGACCGGAGGCAGGCCCCAAGCCAATAGAGGGTTTCCGCCAACGGGGAAGGAGACCGGTCCAAGAACCGGTTCAGCAACATGAATTGGCTACTACATCCAATGTGTTCGAAGCCCTAGATATGATAGATCAGGGTTGTCTAGATGAGGCATTGACGGAACATGGCAATATGGTTAGAGAACAAATCCCGAAGCTCACCACAACAGACACCTTTCCATCTCTAACGAAGGCGTGGTACCCGAGGCTTCCACACGACCAAGATGTGACCGTCGGGCATTGGTAACTGATGCATCACATTAAGTGCATATTTTTAGGTCCTTTTTAGTTGTGATTCATATTATTTCTACACCTTTTTGTGAAGCTCGAGTCCCATTTGTTTGCTAAGTTCCAATTTTTAACAAGCATGCACCTTTGCGAGAACATTGTCATTTTATACATTTAGGACATTTTGAATGCTGCTTTGACCTTCTATTTCAGGAACCTTAGGAAACGAAGCTTCACACCCCTACTGATACGGGATCACAACTCTGCATGAGAAAATCACTTGACGACAGAAGATACCAAAAACGAAAAGAAATATGCCAGCTCATGATTGCTAGTACATAACAGACGAATCAGAAAGGAATAATTCAAGGTTGGACAGAAGGACACCTGTCACATGGAGGTCACCAATATAAAAGGATTAGTTAAGGCAAGAGAAGACATCTTCCAGAGGGCGAATCATTCCATCTTCATATCGCGCACCAGTCATTCCACCATAGTGGAAGGAGATCACCTACCATACCTGGACGACGTCGCCAGAGAAGACGACACACGACATCGACACTTTCTTTCGATCGATATAAGGAAATAATGAGAACTTCTGAACACTACTATCTCGTTTATTTGATGAACATGTTTTGTAACTAATAGGATAATCTAGAGTTAGCAGTAGGAGATGATGAATTTGGATATCTATCTTGGCTTCTGAACTTGCTTGAACTCTTTTTTATTTCCGTATTCTATAAACTCAACTTTCGGTTTCGTTACTGGATCGGTTGTAGTGAAGAGTTTTGGTTTTCTTGAGATTGGATGCGGTTGACTCTCGATTCAATCTTTACTCTTGATACTCTTGTTCTTCGTCGGACGTTACGTCCTTGACCGGAGGCGTTCGTGAAGACAAGAGGTTTTGGTATTGTTATATCTAATGAACTGTGTTTAAGTCACAGTCATCAACGATTTCACACCCTTGCAATCGCAAGGAACCCTTCTTACTACCTTTAGTGTTTAGGATGTTGGAGGATTGACCATCTCATTCGTCTACACACAATTGTGTGGCGCGCTCCATTACTAGATCTGCAGCCCTGTGATGCATGAACTATATGCCGAAAGATCCTCAGTTCGGTAGCAACCACTCGACTATCCTAGATAGGTTCCGAGATTTCTTCACAATCTTGGCCGCGTGACTGCAGGGGGAGAGTGATTTAGATCTCTTGAAAAGGAATCTATGATTCCTCTCTTCACCAAAACCAAATTTAGTATTTCAAACTCTATGTGTTAATGTCGATCCAATCCACCATCTTTGAAATCTGCTAGCTCTAGAGTTCATTCACACCTATGTTGTTATCTAATTTGCGTAGTCGTGATTTCCAGTTATCTTATCTTATTTTTGCAATCATAGTAAAAAACCCTAAAAATTAGATAATATGCATTTCTATTTTAGTCTAGATTTACACCATTGATATTGCTATTTTTTGTTTCTTGAACATTGCTTTCGCCTCCCCGTGGATTCGATACCCTACGTACTGCACATGATGTTCTGTATACTTTTAGAATATGTTGTGTTGTCTAGGACTTTTTGGAATCTGATCCCGTCTATTGAGATTTCACAGTCTTGCACTAAAATTGTCACATTCCTACTCTTAGGTTGTGGTAACCCGATTCTGAATATCACACTAGACACACACTTCATCAGTAACATCACAGAAATCACGCGGCTAGTCACGTGAGCGTGCAAATTCCTTATCCCTAAAAAAGCAAAAGGAAGCGGCAAAAGACACCTCGTCTCCTCAACGTCGTCTAGGGTTCCTCTTCTCTCTCATTATCATTCCGGATCTCCCTCACAAGTTACTCATACTCTATTACAGGAACCAAAGCACCCTCCGTTGGAGCTAGTTATACAACTGCTGACTCATGAACATATGGTCTCCAAAATCACAAAGTCTTTTAGGTCAAGAATGGAGGAACTCCCTTCGGACTCGGATGGGGTGGAGGAAAATGTGGATGCTGAACTCTTGCCTTCGAGAGCCCTGGAGTCAAAATGCAACAGAAGAATTACCAAACGCTTCTCTCCCAATCCACCTATCCTGCGTAGCAGGAAAAAACCAGGTAAAGCTAAAACGGTTAGAAGGATATCACCAACAATGAGGAATCAGAAATCTAGATGGACGACAACCACCCTAATCAACATTAAATGAAGATTATTATGTGGAATTGTAGGGGCATATTCAGAAGCAAGGTTAGAGATTGAGTGGCAGATATGTTGAAGACCCATTGGCCATAATTCTTAGTATTAGTGGAATCCCATATTGTAAAAAAATAAGACCCAGACATTCATTAAGCGTCTTGGAATGGGATCTCGAGGCATCTTTCAAGAGGGAACGAGGGCTGCTGAGGGCATCATACTCGCATGACATTGCCCAGATATTAAGGTAACATCACTCCAGATATCTCAACAAACTTTGCATGCCATCATCACTTATGGTACTTCACTTTCCTCATCTCTTGTATTTATGCTAGCATACTTTCTCCCTCACGAAGCAGATTATGGCAAGAACTAGGCCTAATTCATGTTGATGATTATCCTTGACTGCTCATAGGGGATCTAAACTCAATGTTCAATCTGACGAACAAAAAAGGAGGAAAATCCTTTTGTCTAACTAGTTCCATAAAAAAAATTGAGGAATCTGATAACTGATCAAGGATTATTAGATATTGAATCAATGGGAGTGAAATACACTTAGTGTAATAATAGGAAAGAATTATCTAGAATTTTGTGTAGATTGGACATATGTCTTATAAATCATAAGTGGTTGTCAAATTTCCCCAACCTATCACTTAACATACTAGATGGAACTGCATCTAATCATGCACCAATTATGTTCGATACAAATAAGAATGAATAGACAAAACAAAACCCTTTATATATGAGCATTTTTGGTTTGAATATCCAGAACCTAGAAATATTGTCAAACAAGAATGGGGTAGATTCTTGGCAAGAGACAATTTCAACTCAATCCAGGACACCCTAAATTCCATAAGGAAAAAAAACTCTAGTCTAGAATCATAAGGATTTAGGTAAACTAGAGAATAGACTAGAAATAGTTAAAAAGGACATACAACTCGTGGAGACTAATGATGCCATGTGTGGACTCATTGGGAATGAATGGGGACAGCTTAGAGCACATTATAACCATCATGCAGCCTTACTCAGTCAGATAAGTATTAAGTGGTGAAGTAAGTCAAGAGTAAATTGATTAAAACATGGAGACCAATTTTTTCACCTCAACACTCATCTCGAACAATCAAATCAACACAATAGAGGATAACTAGGGAAATACCCTCATAAAAGAATCACAAATCAGGAATCAATTTGTAAACCATTACCATGACTTATTGAAACTAGATACTGCCCCATCACTTCATCTTGAGGATTGGTCCAATCTAAATACTCTGGATAACTCTAGTAATTCTTCCCTTATCAAACCCTTTACTGCCCAGAACATTAAGGACTACATATGGTCCTTGCCCACAGGTAAAGCTCCTGGACCTTATGGTTTCACAACGGAATTCTATAAAGAATATTGAGATACTATGTGAAAGGAGATTATTAAAACTACACAAACTTTTTTTTGAAACAAACCAACTACCCCTGGTATGGACCAGCATTGCTCTGATCTTCATAGCTAAAAAATCCAACCCAAAATTCACCAACGACTTTAGACCTATAGATCTCTATATTGTGCTTTACAAGGTGGTGCCCAAACTCTTAGCCAACAGAATACCTTAAGTAAGCTGATAGACCATGTCCAAACAACTTATGTTGCCCAAAGATCTATACAAGAGAACATCCTGATAGCTCAAGAGGTGACCCACTCAATAAGAAAGGGTAAAAAGAAGCACATGATGATCAAAATTTACATGGAAAAAGCATTCGACACAATATCTTGGGAGGCCTATGCACAGTACAAACTTTCCTCTAAAACTAATCCACTGAGTCAAGTCTTGTATTACATTACCTAGTTTCACCTATTGCATTAATGACATTCAATCACAACCCTTCAAAAGTCAAGGAGTATAAGACATGGAGAATCACTTTCCTCATACCTTTTTATCATAGTCTCCCAGGTTTTCACTACATTAATGAACCAAGCACAACATGAGAACACTATTGTACCCTTCAAGGTTGGTGAGTTCTCCCTAAGTCTTGCAGCCACAATCAAGAATTGCAAAAAAATTAAAAGAAATCTTTGAACATTATAAGCACCTTACCAACCTAAAAGTCAACCTCAATAAGTCTGAGGTATACCTCCCTCCAAAATTCAACTGCCATAGAAAATTTAGAATCAAACACTCACCAAACATGACCATAAGTAACTTCCCATTCAATTATCTAGGAGCTCCTATATCATATAAACTGCTCATATACATATCTAGTGGCATCATTGAGGCATTAGAAAATTCTTTAGAACCTTCTTATGGTCTGCTGAAGAGGGTAAAGAGGGAGCACACCTTATAAGCTGGTCCATAGTTCAATTACGTAGACACCAAGGGGGTTTAGGTATAAGGAATCCACAACTAATCAAAACTTCACTTTTAGCAAAAAAAGAGTCCTATCGGCTCTAAATGGAACCCAGGACCTCTGGACTCAGCTAGTGACTAATAAAAATGGTACACCCCACCCTTGGTCCTACTTCAGTTCACCTACTGATATTGCATAGTCCTGGAAACTCATACTGAACACTCTACCTGCTATTAGACTTGGATTTAAAAAGCATATTGGAAATGGTTTGAGTACAAGTGCTATAAATGGCCCATGGATCTTTTGTTTGCCTGTATCATTTATGCCTACATTTGTTAATATGAACTCTCAACTTTGCTCTCTTAATGTGAATGATTTATTACTAAACGAAGAATGGAATATCCCTTTGTTGAACTCCTTGCTTGGTGAATCCCTAGTTTCAAAAATTTGCTCTATTCATATGCCTGTAAAGCCCTATAATGACTAGTGGATATGGGTGAATGATACATATGGTATACCTCATGCTAAAACTGTTTACATATTCCTATCTACCCCAGCCCCTCACACAACTGTTGACAATTGGCATAGTTGTATTACTATTTGGAACATCTCCATTCCCCCCAAGCTAAAACACTTCCTTTGGAAACTTGCTCATGGATGTCTGTCTACTAAAAGTTGGATGCTCAAATTTAACCCTGCTTTGAATCCTTCATGTAGCTTATGTGGTCTTGCCTTCGAATATGTTAATCAGTTCTTAGTTATGGTCAATCTTCCAGCAATCTTTAAATTGCACTTTCTTGTATCAAAACAATTGGGATCAAGGGGAATAGTGCAAGGAAGGAGAACTCTTGTGAGCCACTTCTAGAAAAAATATTTCAAACTCTATTTGCATTCTGCCTTTGGGGAATTTGGACTATGAGAAATGACATGTTCTTCAACTCAAGGACAATGTCGGTCTTATCTGTATGGCACAAGGCCTTGGCTGGTAGTAAGGAATATGAGGAATTTCACTGCCCTGAGGGACACACCCCAAGAGACCCTGCGAGGTTTCAATGGGAGTCCCCATCCCTAGATTGGTTCAAGTTGAACCAAATAGGTCATTTATAGGACAGGGGCAAAAGGGGGGGGGGGGGGCAGGCTATATTATCATATCTTCTAATGATTGTTTTATGGTTGCATGATCTCTACACAAGTGATTCTCTTCGACAATGGAGGCAAAGGTTTGGGGGCTTAGATGCAGCCTACAAAGATGTCAACAGATGGGATGCAAACGTATCAAATTTGAACACGACTACTTGAATCTGATCAGAGTTGTCAACAAAGAGTCCCTTCGTCCATGGGACATCAGAAACATCTTACTTGATGTCTGGCATAGTATGGAACTTTTTGAAGTTGTTCATACACACCACCTTAGGGCCTCCTAAGTATATTGTATGAGGACAATATTAGCCTTTTTGGTAATAAAGATTAAGTGACCTTTTGTTAAAAAAAAGAATGAGAGAGAGAGATAGAAAAAGATAATCTAATTATCTATTCAATATGTATTAAGCGTAAGAAGGAAGAGCAAGTGAAGAGAGAATTCCTCCATGACTCGCAAAATTTGCGAGTTTGATTATCCTATATATTAATCTTATTAGTGTGTGTTTGTGAGAGACAGGAGAGAGAGAGAGAGAGCAACAGAACAATTAATCCATTCTTCTCATGGGCATGCCAAAATTCGAAACATCTTTTTATGTAACAAAAATAAAAAAAATAACAAATTAAAAAGGTTACTAGGAAAGTTGTTAGCTTTCTTGCAATGTACAGAGTAATCAGAATACATCACAAATTAGTTAACAATTGATGCTCTTGGACGTCATCTGTGCCTATAGCTTCTTCTTCTTCCATTTGTAGGCCGCTTCCATTATTTTCAAAGCAGGTGCTTTCAAGGCAACTTCTTCAAGGAAAATGTAATCAACACATTCCTCAAATCCAGCAGGAAGTAGTCCATCAAATGTTACATCTCTCTTTCTATTCACTTTCATTGACAACAACTTCTGAACTACACCAACATCACCCAGTACTCCAAAATTGTGCTCCAAGTTCAACCACTCCTGTAAGAGCATTGCCCTCTCCTCCTTCAAATCAGGATCATCTTTCCTAAAGTGATCCAAAGCCCTCTTGAAGATACATCTACATCTCCGGGCACGCTCAACCTCCTCTTTTGTACCAGCAAAAGCCTCAAATTTGGGATAGCTAATCCATACCTTGAAGTGCTTTGCCTGATTGAGAAGCCGATCACATAATTTATGTGCTCTCACATAGTCTTCCTCTGAGATTTCAAAGTTGATGTATGCCTTCCAAAGAAGCTCCGGTGTGTTTAGTGCAGGTTGAGCAACTGCAAGCTAAAAAATGGCTCGAGCTCATTCAGTTTCTCTAAATGAATCCTCGAGTTCGGCATATCTGCTCCATGCATTGCAATTAGCTGTGGACCATTCAAGATACTTATCATACAATGTCATGCAACGATCTAAGTTTCCTAGTTGCACTTCAATGTCTATGTACTTCATGAGGATCTTGTCCCTTGGAGTCATTTCAATTGCATTGCCCAATATCTGCCTAGCACCCTTGAGATTCTTCTGTCGAACCTAAAATTGGGCTGCCAAGATCCACATTTTCGCAACTAAGAATTTCCAATGGGGGACCATCTTCTGACACTTCTTGTACAATTCCCTTGCATGCTCCGTGTCGTGGGCATCGTGCTCTTCATACAGTGCATAGTTGATCCACAAGTAGATGTGCCGAAGGGACACTAGCAATGGCCCTTTCATACACCTCCTGAATCATGTTCATGTTTCCAGCACTCTCCTACAACCTAATATAATCGAACCAGACATCATAATTCAGTGGATTTCTTCTCACCTCCTCCTCGTACTGAAACCTCATCTTTCCCAACAAAACATCCTCAATCCATCCCTTGTCACCATGCTTTTTTCTCAAAGGCAACATTTTTATTGTACAGTTCCTTAGCTTGGATCTTCTGAACGCGTTCCAGGGCATCGGCCTCCCCATCATGCTAAAGGAGGAGGAGGTTAGTGGCACGCTCGTAGACTTGGCAGGCGCGTTCAACCTCGATGTACCACAGTTCAAAGTTCATATAAGATAACCATGCTTAGGAGTCCGGGCACGAGGCCATCCACCGCACAAACACCTGACGGGCAGCGACGATGTTGCCGAGCGTCTCTTCCATGAGGGTCCACTTGGACTAGAGCTGATCGGTCAGAGGAAGGAGGAAGACAGCGCGGTCCCAAACGTTGCGCGTGTGCTCGACGAAGCCCCCACGCATCTTGAGTTCCTTGTAGTTGAGCAATATCATGGGGTTGCGGTAGTCGACACCGAGGGCCCGCTCCAAGACAGAGCGGGCACGGGCGAAATCCTTTTGGGATTCCTCCCAGAGTGCGTACTTGACCCAGGCGGAGGCATTGCAGCCTCCGCGAACGAGTTTGTCAGATTCCTTGCATTTGCGAATACGGTAATCACTGAGCTCCGATGCATCCGTAATTTTTGCCTTAGGAACGCGGTCCTCTGTCTCCCGCTACTCTCGGGCCTCCAGGAGGATCTACTCGGGGTTATCTGAATCGGCGTCAACATTTTGTTCTTGATGCGCATCGGTCGGGGCAGCTTCTGTAGCGCCTCGAAAATGCGCCCCACCACGCATACGAATCAATATCCGCCACATTTCCGGAATGGTCTAAGGAATGCTATGAGACATTAAACTTTGACTTGACCATTGACAATTATGATCAACACATATAAGGACTCAAAGAGAACAAAAGAACTTGGATCAACATGAAATAAAATCAACGAAGACGAATAAGATCATGACATGAGTACCAATCAATGGAAGACATTGAACATTGACTAAAGATGACATAATCTGATTAAACATACAATGACTTGTCCATAAAGGTCACTTGACATGAAAAAGAATAAAGCATACGTCATTTGCCCCAAAGGTGATACATAGTCCTAAAGAAAGATGATAAACAACATAACTTTGACTCTAAGACCAGTCCATTACTCAACCATGTGCTTTGGCCATCATGAGCAGTGCCATCATCATATAAACATCATTGTTACTTCGCAGTTGCAGGATCCAGAAGCAAGGGACATCCATCCCATTAGAGTATGAAAAGTCTGAAGAATGAGTGAATCATATCACCCATATACATATAAAAAACCTACATGTCATGCATATAAACATAGAGCATATCATAGGATTTTAACCTATGCATATGATCAACATATGATCATTTATCTTTTCTTTGTTTTGGCTTCTTAGCAGATTTTGATCAATGACTTAACTTAACTTTAAGTCTATCCTTCATCTTGCTTATCTTCTTATCTTGCTTATGCATTATCAATCTAATGTATTTTTACATTCTTCTTAATTTTTCTTTATTTGACATTATCAATATAATGCATCATATACTTAGCATTATCAATATAATGCATCAATAACCATGAACGTCATATTTGGTATCGACTTTCAATGCATATAGCCCTTTCGGCTTAACTTTATTGTTCATGTCATTTTTCATCTTAAATCTTCTTATCATGTGACATTTTAGAAGTTAGTCATCTAACTTCATATAAGCCATTCTGAAGCCGTCCTCATGGTCATATGTCCTCTTATTATCTTATTTGATCGAGGGTCTTAGGCACACCGATTTGTTTAGGTTGATCAGACCAAGGATGCACTTTGCACCCCTCATTGTGCCCCACATTTGGGCAAGGGAGACTCATACACCGACTAGGGTGCATGGCCAATAATCTCCCGAAAAGCTCACACACCATCTTCGATGTCGAATTTAACTTCCCATCTTATTCTTTAGATGTGATTATACTTGTCTCAATCCATCTTTTAGTTTCAATACATCAATCAACAATACAAACATTACATTTTTCATCTTTTAACCTACTTACGACTGAGCATGCAAATCGTCCATAGGTTATCATCATACATCACATCAATGGTATCTTAAAGTATCTAATATACTATATTATCCTAAGCAAACGGTTAACAATCTATCTCGTTTCATTTATTCATAACATGAGAATAATCTAAGGTTGGATAGGTCATAATGAATACATGGTACAACATATATTTCTTGTCCAATTCGAACCATTATTAATGATTTATAATCATAATATTACTTCTTATTCATCGATATGGGTAGCTAGCATCGTCAATACTACCAGTTGTGAGAATACTACCCGCCCGCATTGACCAATACTAGTAGTATTGGTCAATACGACATGCCCGTACAAATTAATAACGACTATCTAATTTGTACGGTCCCCTAGTACAGATCAATACGATCGTAGTGATCTGTGCGAAGACATTTTGGGCGACCCGTATTATTCGTTACGACAGTATCGAGATCCATCCATTTTCCCTTTTTCACACCTAAAAAACCCATGTTTCATCCTAGGTTCAAATATCGATGGTTCTAAAGTGTTTCATCCATATTTCCAACATGAAGTAGGATATAAAACATCACATTCATGCATAACATCAATCATACATCATCATAACAAAGAATTGAACTTCTAAACCCTAGTATATGAACTATGCCCTAATTTTAACATGCAGTTTTGAAGTTCTTGCACTTAAATCCTAAAACTTTCTTCCCCATGATTCAATTTATTGTGAAATCAGATTGAAGAAAAGAGGATCCCCTTTACATATCTTGAAATTCTGAATTTGCCCTAATTTAGTGTTCCTTTTGATCTTCTTCTCCACCTTCTCTTCTTCCCCTTTAGCTTTTCCTTCTCCTTCCTTGGCGAGCCTGCTCCTTCTCCTTTTCCTTCTTCTTCTGCTAGAAATACATTAATGGTTGCGTGGTTAGTGTTTCCTTACCCTTGGTGAACACAAATGAATTTTCGAATGAGAGAGAAACTGGTGGATTTTAGGCTTATGTATGAAGTTAAATGAGTGGATTTTAAGGTCAAATGAGATGCCATGTGTCTTGGTGGTGGGTCACTCAACTTGGGGTATTACATTATAACCCCCTTAGAAATAAATTCGTCCTCGAATTTTCTTGAGTCTTAGAACTTACCAAATAGGTATGGAAATTGCTCTTGCATTTCTTCTTCAATCTCCCATGTTGCTTCTTATGATAATTCTTCTTTTATATTTGGTTCTTCAATTCCTAGCATGTGTGACTCGTCATAATGATACTTTCTCAACATTGATACATGAAACACATTGTATATCCTCGAGTACGAACGCAGCAATGTCAACCTATAAGCAACTTTGCCAACTTGCTCCAAAATCTCAAATAACCCTATGTACCTTGGGCTTAATTTCCTTTTCTACTAAAGCGCATAACCCCCTTAGTGGGTGAAGCCTTTAGTAGGCATAATCACCAACATTAAAATTCAATTCTCTTCTTTCTTGATCGGCATAACTTTTTTGTCGATTTCGGGCAACCCTCATTCTTTCTTTAATCATATATACTTTTCAGCATACTTCGCCACAATTTTGGGTCCAATCAATTTCATATCGTCTACTCGCTCCAACATGTGGGTGACCTACAAGATCTTCTATGCAAAGCTTCAAATGGAGCCATTTTAATACTTGGATGATAACTATTATTGTAGGCGAATTTAACCAATGACAAATGACAATCCCAACTCCCCTTCCAATCTAGAGCACATGCCCTTAGCATATTTTCTAACGTTTGTATCGTTCTTTCACTTTGTCCATCACTTTGAGGATGGAAGGTGATGTTATAGTTTAGTCTTGCGCCAAAGGCTTCTTGAAATCCTTGCCAAAATCTTTCGGTGAATCTTGGATCCTGATCCGACTCAATAGAAACAAATATGCTATGTAGCCAAATAATCTCTCTAACATACAATTTCATTAGGCTTTGATAATCGCTCACTAAGTCATATTTTCTAGTGTATATTAAGCATAGTTTACATACATTTCATCAACATAATTATGCATATTTCATATTTCATATTTCATTTATTTTATCTTACTTGGTGAGTCAGCATCTACATAATGTGTATTTTCTATATGTCCAGTGGTTGTTGAATGCATGGCGGAGGAAGGATCAAAGAAAAGAAAAATAAGTTTCTCGATTAATTATTGATGAATGAGTTATCATCTTGGACAAGAATAACTTATTTGCAAGTCATTGGATCTTAGAAATTTATTTATTCTTTATGCATTGCGTGCCACATCTGGTGCCATCTTAGATAGGAGCGTTGGGTGTGAGGTCTGTGGATTTGACATCCTGGATAGGAACAATCCCCAGTCTAGGTTTTACAAATTAATGCATGTCAACTCTAATAGGAGACTTGGCATCATGGATATGATTAGTTATTTTTATTAGATTTGATTTAGTAGATGCTTCCTGGATAGGACATCTAAATTCTAGTGAAACCTAATTCTCTTGAGAAAGACTAAAAATTGAAATTGATTTATTAAAACTCATACTTCTCTTATTTTATTCATCTGAGTCCAGTGCCCAAGTCATCACAATTCTCACACTTCATTGTTAGATCTTTACGAGTGTTTTACTCTTTATTTTATTAAATAATTAAATCACCAATTCATTGTACCCCTCACATTAGTTTAGTAAATTAATATTAGGATAACAATATCCTCGCGGGATCGACACTCTATTCACTCTTTATTACTTAATATGACTGGTGCACTTGCTAGCGATGTTATCTGCATAATTAGCACACATCAGCTTTCAGTGGGTTGTTTTTCCCTTATTGGCAAAAAGTGCATTGATTTTGTCAACCAATCAACGGTGATCCATATAGCATCATGTTTATTTCTCATTCTTGGAAGTCCCGTGACGAAATCCATGGTCACGTGCTCCTACTTCCATTCCGGCAATTTCAAAGGTTGGAGCAGTCCAGGTGGTCTTTGGTGTTCATTCTTGACTTGTTGACACACCAAACATCTTGACACGTATTTTGCAATTTTTTTCTTCATATTCTACCACCAAAAGATTCTTTGCAAATATTTGTACATCTTCGTTCTCCCGAGATGAAATGCAAATTCTGACTTGTGACATTCATCTATGATTTCTCGATGAAGCTCTTTGTCATTTGGAACCCATAATCGACTTCGAAATCTTATGGCACCATCACTTCCATAATTAAATTTAGTTTGCTCCTTATTGCACAAAGATATCATATAATCATCTTATATCCCTTCTTTGTGCCAAAAGGATCCTATTGATCAAGTCTAATTGTATTCCATATTGATTCATCAATGATGCCCTTTGACCAATGGGATTTGGCCTCCGTTGGATGATATCTTTCAAAAGATTCCACTTATGAACTCTTAAACATGTCATTAATCCTTCCCACTTGTGACTCAATGCATCGACAATCGAGTTCGTGTTTCTCAGATGATATTCGATGGCGAACTCATAATCCTTCAAAAATTCTAACCACCTCATTTTAAAATCTCTTTGAGAAAATATATACTTGAAGCTTTTGTGATCGGTAAACACTTCAAACACTTCACCATAAAGTTAATGATGCCATATCTTTAGAGCAAAAACTACCGCGGCTAATTCTAGGTCAAGAGTAGGGTAGTTCTTCTCGTGCTTCTTCAACTGTCTTGAGGCATATGCAACAACTCTTCCATGTTGCATTAACACACATCTTAATCCTGTGTTGCATGCATCACTATAAATAGTACATCCTCCACTTCCCAATGGAATTGTCAATATCGGTGTTGTTGTGAGCTTTCGCTTCAATTCTTGAAAACAATTTTCACATTTTTGTGTCCATATGATTTTTTCATTCTTTCTTGTTAATTTCGTCATTAAAGCTGCAATCTTGAAAAAATCTTGTATAAACCTCTTGTAGTATCCCGTCAATCCTACGAAGATCTTTACTTTTGTAATTGTCCTTGGTCTTTCCCAATTCACAACCGCTTCAACATTGGCGGGATCAACTGAAATTCCTTTCTTTGATACTATGTGACCAAGGAACATGATCTGATCGAGCCAAAATTCACACTTCGAAAATTTTGGATAGAGTTTGTGTTGCTTTAAGTCTCTAACACCATCCATAAGTGTTGCCTATGCTCTTCCGGACTCGATGAGTAAATCAAAATATCGTCTACGAAGACGATCACAAACTGGTCTAAGTATGGTCTGAACACCTTGTTCATTAAATCCATAAATGCTACGGGGGTATTTGTTAGTCCAAAAGGCATGACTAAAAACTCATAATGACTATACCTTGATCAAAATGTCATCTTAGGTATATCATCTTCGGCTATCCTCAATTGATGGTAGCCGCTTTACAAATCGATCTTTGAGAACACCAATGTTGTTGATAATTGGTCAAACAAATCGTCGATATGCGACAATGGGTACTTATTCTTGATGGTCACTTTATTCAACATTCTATAATCTATACATAGCCTAAGTGACCCATCTTTCTTTTTTATAGTACAGGTACACCCCATGGTGATACACTTGGCCGAATGAACCATTTGTTCAATAAACTCTAACGCCCCAAAAATGTGCCCCGCCATGCGTACGAATCGATATCCGCCACGTGCCCAGAACGATCTCTGGAATGCTATGAGATATTAAACCTTGACTTGACCATTGACAATTATGATCAACACATATAAGGACTCAAAAAGAACAAAAGAACTTGGATCAACATGAAATAAAATCAATGAAGACGAATAAGTTCATGACATACCAATCAGCGAAAAATATTGAACATTGACTAAAGATGACATAATCTGATTAAACATATAACGACTTGTCCATAAAGGCCACTCAACATGAAAAAGACATAAAGCGTACGTCATTTACCCCAAAGGTGATACATAGTCCAAAAGAAAGATGATACACAATAGAATTTTGACTCTAAGACTAGTACATTACTCAACCATGTGCTTTGGCCATCATGAGCAACACCATCATAATATAAGCATCATTATTACTTCGCACTTGCAGGATCCAGAAGCAAGAGACATCCATCCCATTAGAGTATGTAAAGTTCGAAGAATGAGTGAATTATATCACCCATATATATACCTACATGTCATGCATATAAACATAGAGCATATCATAGAGTTTTAACCCAAGCATATGATCAACATATGATCATTTATCTTTTCTTTGTTTTGGCTTCTTAGCATATTTTGATCAATGACTTAACTTTAAGTCTATCCTTCATCTTGCTTATCTTCTTATCTTGCTTATGCATTATCAATCTAATGCATCTTTACATTCTTCTTAACTTTTTTTTATTTGGCATTATCAATATAATGCATAATATACTTAGCATTATCAATACCATGAATGTCATACTTGACATTAACTTTCAATGCATATAGTTATTTTGGCTTAACTCTACCATTCATGTCATTCTTCATCTTAAATCTTCTTATCATGTGACATCTTAGAAGTTAGTCATCTAACTTCGCATAAGTCATCCCCAAGCTGTCCTCATAATCACATGTCCTCTTATTATCTTATTTGATTATGGGTCTTAGGCACACCAACTTGTTTAGGTTGATCAGACCAAGGATGCACTTTGCACCCCTCATTGTGCCTCACCTTTAGGCAAGGGAGACTCATACACCGGCTAGGATGTAGGACCAATAATCTCCCGAGAAGCTCACACACCAACTTCGGTGCCGGATTTAACTTAATATCTTATTCTTTAGGTGTGCTTTGACTTGTCTCAATCAATCTTTTAGTTTCAATACATCAATCAACAATACAAACATTACATTGTTCATCTTTTAACCTACTTATAGTTGAGCATGCAAATCGTCTCTAAGTTATCATCATACATCACATCAATGGTATCATAAAGTATCTAAGCAAATAGTGAACAACCTATCTCGCTTCATTTATTCATAACATGAGAATAATCTAAGGTTGGATAGATCATAATGAATACATGCTATAACATGTATTTCGTGTTCAATTCAAACCATTAGTAATGATTTATAATCATAAGATTACTTCTTCTTCATCGATATGGGCAGCTAGCATCATCGACACTACCAGTTTTGAGAATACTACCTATCAATATTGACCAATACTTAGTATTGGTCAATATGACCTGCTCGTACAAATTTGTACGGTCCGCCAGTACAAATCAATACAATCGTATTGATCTGTGCGAAGACATTTCGGGCGGTCCTATTATTCGATACACGACCATATCGAGTCCCATCCGTTTTCCCATTTTTTCACATTTAAACAATCATGTTTCGTTCTAAGTTCGAATGTAGGTGGTTCTAAAGTGTTTCATCCATATTTCTAACATGAAGTATGATATAAAACATCACATTCATGCATAACATCAATCATACATCATCATAACAAAGAATTAAACTTCTAAACCCTAGTATATGAACTATGCCTTAATTTTAATATGCAGCTTTGAAGTTCTTGCACTTAAATCCTAAAACTTCCTTCTCCATGGTTCTATTTATTGTGAAATCAGATTGAGGAGAAGAGGATCCCCTTTACATACATTGAAATTCTGAATTTCCCTAATTTAGTATTCTTTTTGAAATTCTTCTCCACCTTCTCTTCTTCCCCTTTAGATTTTCCTTCTCCTTCCTTGGCAGCATGCTCCTTCTCCTTTTCCTTCTTCTTCTGCTAGAAATCCATCAATGGTTGTGAGATTGGTGTTTCCTTACCCTTGGTGATACAAACTAGGTGAACACAAATAGATTTTCGGACGAAAGAGAAACTGGTGGGTTTTGGATTTATATATGAAGGTAAGTGATGCATGCATTTTACAACATATTTTAGGGCCTGCATTAGGCATAATTTTGAGACAATTTGGCGTTGCATGCATCTATTTTATTCATTATTTGTTCATATTCTTTTGAGTCATGATTCTACTCTTGTTGGTGATTATTTTGCAGAAAATCAACTAGCAAAATGAGCGCATTCGGAACAAGGAAACCAACTTTCAGTACCCATCACGAGCCGATACACGCCATCACGACCTCTCCAGAAGCTAAGGCAAATTCGACACTAAGTTACGGGCCGTTATGATTAATAACGGGTCGTGACAACATTGGTCACGACCCAGGTTGCGGGCGTGACGCGCCTTTATTTGATTATCACGGCCGTGATATTCTATCACGGGCCGTGACATGTGCAGTCTTCTTCCGTCACGGGCCGTGATGAAGGTATAAAAGTAGTCGTGACGAGCTCCGGAGATGCCATCGTTCGGTCACGGCCGTGACACTCTTGTCACGGGCCGTGACAGTTTGCGGGTTTGTGTATTAAAATATATTTTTATTGGGATTTTTCGACGGTTCTGATCTCCTATCAACCCTATTCGAATCCTACATGAATTCTATCATTCCAAGGCCTCTCCATCCCTATAAATAACACCCAAAACCCTAGTTGAAGAAAAAAAAGAGAGAGAGAAAAAAAGAGGAAGAGATTCTGAATTATTCTAGAGACGAATTTGAAGAGGAGAAGCCAGAGAAGATCATACCCGAAGCCTTGAGCAGATTTCAGGTCTTTTGGAGGCCAAAGCTAGAGCAAAGAATTGAAGATCTTCTGCAGAGATCTATAGTTTGATTTCTTATTCTTTTGGAAGAACTATTTTCATGTTTAGATATTTGTGTTAGAAATTTCTGAACCTATTTTGGATTGAGTTTTATTGATTTGTTTCTTTTAGAACACGATTGTTGTTTTTAATGCTTTCTTTTGTCTGTGATGATCATGAGATTTAATTCTTAACTGTTTAATGTAATTGATTTCATTGATCTGGGCAGTAGAGATGATTGATATTTGAGTTTAAAGTCATAGCAATTTGTGTCTCAATCTGACTACTCGCGGGAGATTCAGATTGTGTGGCCTGTTGATTAGACTTGTTTAAGCGGTCAATAGTATAAATTTTTGCATCATTAAAGTATCTTAGATTAGAAATTGTTTGAGGTGGATTCGCTTGAACATTCTCAACAAATCTGAGTCTAGGGTAGGTGATTGCTTCTGTTTAGAGGATCACAATTTAGGCAGAACTTAGTCCATCTTTAGAAATAATTCTAATTCAATCTAATTAGTGTTGGGAGTCCTAATCTTCCAATTTTATCTGAGTTGATCTTATCTGACCTTATCTCTAAAATTTCATCTTACCTTATCTTTCATCTCTGAATCAAAACTGAAATTAAATATTTTATCTATTACTTTTGGGATTAGATAAGGTTAGGTTACATTAGTCCTCGTGGGTTCGACATCCTTACTGTTTACACTTTATTATTTGAACGACTAGTGCACTTGCTAGCATTTGAATTTGCATTTCAGCATTTTTCGCATTAGTAAGTGAGTGGATTCTATGGTCAAATGAGATGTTGACATGTGTCTTGGTGGTGGATCACTCAACTTGGGGTATTACACCTTCACCCTAGCGTCCGAACCTCAGCTTGGGTCGCCGCCCGCGGAGGAGGTGGACGACGACATTGGACGACCACGACAATGTACGGTGGTGGAAAGGGGTCTCTGCTGCGAGGCACTGACTGCAATTAACACAGCGGAGGATGAGAAGCATCCGGCTGCGGCGGCGGGTTGGAGGTCGGCGACGGAAAAGTTGAGTGCGTCCTCTGTTGAAAGGTTTTTTTATAGGTGGTTTGTGTTCTTCCAAGTATGATTAAGACTAGGAAACTTAAATGAACTGGAAATTAAATTTGTATCAAATTTGTTAAGTTTTTGGACTCCATCGGCCATATTTTTCTCAATTTCTCAAGAAATTTTCGTTCCAATTAAAAGTTAAAAATATATTTGAATTCTGGTTCTGTAAATTCGATTTCGATATAAGAATATTATTCTATTATGTTTTTCGATAAATGATAGTAAGCAATCCAGAAATTTATAATTAGTACAAATTAAATGACGATTAATTTTTATTAAAAGAAATTATTTTTGTGTAATTTTTTGAGGTTAGATTTTTATTATATTATATTTTATGATAAATATTAAAAAAAGAATTTCTTTGAATTGATATCGACCACATGTCACATGCAATTAATATCAGTATTTTTTAGCTCATGCAATTTTTATTGGTATATATTTATATAAATTATGTTATTTGAGTAATTTCATATAATAATATTATAGTCATATATATATATATATATTAATTTTAATTATTTAAGTTTCCATCACATTCCTTGGGCATTTTTCGCTAAAATTAAAAAAAATGTCTAAATCTTTGTTTCGGATTTAAAAAAGAATTAAAGTTTTTTATGATAGGTAAACTCGACTTTTAACTTTTAGGCCTTTTTTACGAACAACTCTACATGCTAACCATTTCATAATAAAAGTTATGTAAAAGCATTAATCTGGAGCATAAATGTCGGCTCTCCCACACACGTTTCATCAAAATTTATCTCCAACCACTGACTGAAAAAAAAGGTTACCCCTTTAATTACAATCAGATAGTATATAAATACTTTGGGTGCTTTGGCCCAACAAAAAGTAAATGATGCATGGGCTATATATGTTTCCTTTGAGAAGACCTCAAGTGTGTACATATTGGTGTCAAATTAATTATATACCGGAAAAGGATCTAAAATGACATGATTAATTCTTAGCTTTTTTTTTCCTTGTGCATGCATGCATGAATGATGCATGGTTGTTCAGGGTCTTGGATTTGATGGGCTTCTCTTGTTCTTGATGCGATGCCTCTCATGCTGGTTCTTCTTGATGGATCCATCCTTGAACATTTTGTGGCTCAGAGAGCTGAACTTGGCACGCGAGTACTGCCGCGAGGCGTTCCTCCAATCTGTGCCAGACTTCATCATCATCACGAATTCCTCGTAGCTTATACGCCCATCCTGCCATGATCAGTTCAGCTCAAGATCGGGACCGGAGTTGATCACACAAAACAGATACGTTACAGTGCTATAGTATATAAGTGCTGCATTGGTTGTCTTTGTTACTACTTGCTTACCTTGTCCTTGTCGACATCGGAGATGATGTCGAAGATTGCCTGGTCGCCGCTATCGATCTCCTCGTCACCTCCGAGAGCTTCTCTCAGCTCTTCGATCTCGATGTATCCGTTTTGGTTCTTGTCGAAGAACTTGAATGCCTTCAGGAGGTGATCCTCGCTGCCGATCCTCTTCAAGTGGACAGTGAGAGTGAGGAACTCCTCACAGTCCACAGTGCCATTTCCATCTATGTCTGCCTGAGCATACAGATCATATAAACCAATGTACTTATATATATAAGAGAGGAGTTTGATCAGTAGTCAGATTAAGGTAAGCATCGAAGTGGAAACTTACTGCTTCCATCATCATCTCCACATCCACGTCTGGAACATGGTGTCCAACTAAGGCCAGGCCCTTCCTGAGCTCCTCAAGAGTCAAGTTTCCATCCTGGTTGGTGTCCATCATGTCGAACATTTCCCTTAAACCAGCTAGTTCTTCCTCTGGCAATTGTTCTGCTACCACCTTTAATTATGGTTTGTGCAGTCAGAAGTAAAATTAGTAATAATTGGAGCTAAGCAACTAGAATACATGCATATGATGTGTCTAATTAGGAGCTTATTGAGATGAGCATAGATCCAATCTTACTAGTAAAGCCTTCTTTTTAAACTTGTTCATGACTGAGAATTGCTTAAGCTTTGATCTCACCGCATCTCCGAGTGGGATGTTTGGAACTTTTGTAGCATTTTGCAACCAAGGATGTTCTTTTTTCAATGGAAACATTACCAAAAAATGTGTCAATATGTAATCTCTTTATTCTTCTGAGGGGGAAAATCGAAGATATTAGAGTGACAGCAAAGGTACTCCAATATGAAAACAGATTAGCTAGTTACGAAAAATGTCGTTAAACTTTTGCTAGTCTAGTTTTTGTTGGTGATTTCACAATTTTGCAAGATGATTTCCCAGGGGATAAATGTAATTGAATTCATTAAAAAAGTTGACATTCTTTAATCATTCTTAAGCCAACTAGAAAGTGCTAATTATTTCGGGAAATATCATGATTTATTAAAGTCTTCATTAAGTGGGCTCTGACTTTCTTTCACGTTTTGGCCAGATTTAACTGTAGGCCTGCCATGCAACTTCATCAAAAGGAAGCAGTCTCACTTAATATATGGAGTTCCATGAACTGATGGACAAGAAGTGTTGCATGAATGTCATATAAGATGCCAAAAGAAATGGAGCAAGGAAGATCTATTATAGCCATATATGTCTGTTACTTTTATTTTTATATAGAATTAGAGTGAAATATGAATCAACCTCTTATCCCCTCATTGCATTCATCAAAAGATAGAACATACCTAGCACTTCTTGTGCTGTCAGCCTTGTGTAAGGATTTGGATCTAGCATGGACCTAACAAGATCCTTCGCATTTTCAGATACTTTTGTCCAGGGTTCCCTTTCGAAATCGATAACTGCACGAATAATTGCTTTGGCAATTCCCTCGTCGGTATCTGCATAAACAATCAAAGCCCCACAAATTTGGTTTCCTGAATTCATAAACTACCACACAAGCATGAAATGAAGAATGAGAATTGAAAATTTTGGCTAATAAGTTATGAATAATTACCTGCCAGAAGAACAAATGCATTCGAAGCAATAATTTGTATGTAATATGTGTCAGATGAATAAAAGCGCACCTGCCCAGAAGGGAGGAACACCACACAATAGGATATAGAGAATGACACCAGCACTCCATACATCTACTTCTGGTCCATAGTATCTCTTGAGAACCTCTGGTGCCATGTAGTAGGGACTTCCTACTATGTCATTGAATTTTTCACCTGGACCAGGCATGAGTTTTATGTATAGTTCTGAATCATATGCAACAGGAAATGAGAAACTTCTATCTTATGAGCAGAAATTGAAGGACTTCAAGAAGAAAGGCAGTAATTTAACAGGAATACCAGGCTTAAAGCACACAGAAAGACCGAAATCGATTACTTTCAGCGGAGAATTCTCAGATCCATTTGCATACAGGAAGTTCTCAGGTTTCAGGTCACGATGAATAATCCCATGCTTGTGGCAGTGCTGCAAAAGAAGAAAAAAACATTATACATTATTACAGTATCAGATACGAAAATATAAAGAATACTTGCAAAAGCAACGAGAATTACGATTCTTTTAATGCATGCAAATTGCCCAAATTGCTTTTTATTTTCACTTCGATTATTCATAAACATATGTCATGCACTCAGGGAATGTTATCCATGTCTATGGAAGTTCTAAGTATTCTTTACCTTGCTGGTAACCTTCTATTAGCATGTGTAACACTGTGGTGTGATCAATCTTGCTAGCATTCTACTTGAACTAATATTATTATTTCATGTACTCCATATGTACTGGCACACATGCACTTAGTTCAATTAATCAATTCTGCATAAGGAAAATCCGTGTCTAATTTATGATTCGTGACAGATTTGTTAAACAAGCTAGATGGCTCTTGCAGATGTATGGCAATTACATTCATAAGCTAAAATTGAATTTCCAGCACACTTGCAGCAGCTATTAGTCATGGGGGCAATCATTTTCACTTGAAATAGACCTACTAGAGCAATGGTGAATTCATTTCCATCTGATGATTCTGTAAGAAAATTTCTGCTCACAACTTCTGATAAGATGCATGGCTGCTGCCACCATAAATTTACACCTTAATGAATTAAAAGTTGCAAATTTCTAACTCATTCATGTTCTAAATTAACAGATAACATCCTAATTTTGTGATCCCCAAGTTCGCTACTTCTTACAGGGATGAAATTAACTGAGTTTTACAGGGATGAAAAAGATTTCTGGCTTCCCGGATTTCTTTTCGATCCTTAATCTCTTCTTACGTGACTGTAAGGCCCCGATGTCTGAAATAATGTACAATTTGTTAATCGAAAGCCAAAAGAATTCACCTGAACAACTTCCATAATAGTGCGCATGACCGTCGCCGCGGCGCGCTCCGTGTAGTGTCCCCTGGCGACGATCCGATCGAACAGCTCCCCGCCCTCGCAGATCTCCATGACGAGATGCACGGCCTCGGAGTCCTCGAACGCGTCCCGCAGCTTGACGACGTTGGGGTGGTCCGGCATGACGCGCATGATCTCCACCTCCCGGCGGACGTCCTCGACGTCGACTCTGGTCTTGAGCCTCCTCTTCGATATGGTCTTGCACGCGAGCGTCTCCCCCGTCTCCGCGTCCGCGCACCGCCGGGAAAGGCCGAACTCGCCGCGCCCAAGCTCGTCCCCAATCCGGTACCGCCGGAGGAGGTCCTCGCCGGACTTGGCGTCGGAGAGGACGGAGATGGGGAAGAGGAGTTCGGAGGAGATGGAGGGTCGCGTGACGCAGCGAAGGCTGTAGCCGTGCTCATTGTGTTGCTTGGCGCCGGCGAGGGAGGAGGTTCGAGGGAGCTTCCCCTCCTTTCCGAAGGACGCGGCCGAACAGCAGTTGCCCATCTGCTGCCGCTCGCCGTCTCCTTTGTTCCAGCTTCTTGCCTCTTCTTCGTCTTCTTCCTCCTCCTCCTCCTCCTCCTCCTCCTCTCCTCCTGCCTTCTCCTCTCAAAGAGAGAGATGGCGGGTTGCTTCTCCGTTTTTTTCTCCCGCGCCATTCGAATGGGGGTGGACGCGTGATACATGGATGTTAAGATTTGTGAGAGGGCTCCAATCACAACTTTGGCTTTTTTTTTTTTGAGTAAGTATTAGTCTCTATTAATTTATATTGTTCCATATCGAATATTTAATTATAATAACATAATTTTAAGTGATTTTGTAACGCCCCCAAAAGATCACCGGCAGAATACTCTTTTGCGTGCATTACACATCATGCATTACTTTGACTTTAAGGTTGACATTAAGACTGATCAACTAAATGCGGAATACATAAAATAATTAAAAACATAAATCTTCATAATTTTTTTATCGTAAAACATAAATGCGGAAAGTTTACACGACATAAAGTTTCATAATCTCACATCACATAATAAATTCTTTTCCTTATTACAACTGAACAAAAAAGACTAGACTGACAGACATCATACTGGACCACTACTCATGTGCAAGTAGCATCATCACGAACACATGTCGCCACTAGCACCACCAGGAACCATGTCATCCTAGACCATGTCATCCTAGATCACTGTCCTGCAGGATCCAAAGCAGGGGGCAAACAAAACCACCATGAGCGATAAAACTCAGATATGTATGGCACAATAGAAAGGTAATTTCATAATAAAATCAAAAGCATGAACATAACTTCATAATCATAATTTAAACATCATTTTTCATAACATAAAGATCATCATAAAACATCATACATATATATACCTTTCATGTACTTTATTCCTTACATCATATTTCATCTTTGACATACTTTTCTTGCACGAGGGTAAGTTATGACTTTACCATGTAGGTAGTCAAATGTCAATTACACTTCTGCCATTATTCATTATCATTGAATCTTTTCATCTTATACATTTCGTTCATCATTAAACTTCCCTTGTACTTAACATACATATTCCATACATAAATATCATCTCATAGCAACTAATGCAATATGCTCAATGCAAGAATTAAGTCAAGTGATTATCTTCTTAAGTTTTGCTTATCTCATTAATGACTTTGAGGTGACTTTGAGAGTTGCTTTGTTGTGATTTTGAGTGGCTCATGAGTCTTTAGAGGTATCGCCAATAGGTCAGTGGGGGTGCACAGGCCATGACCGAAAAGGACACTCGAGAAATCCATTTGTTGCAAGACGGGAAGAAAGTCAGACAA
The DNA here is from genome assembly GCA_001647135.1 of Pontederia paniculata. Lineage (NCBI taxonomy): Eukaryota > Viridiplantae > Streptophyta > Magnoliopsida > Commelinales > Pontederiaceae > Pontederia > Pontederia paniculata. The sequence goes on along the minus strand of LTAE01000145.1, from coordinate 35,316 downwards.
CAGGANGACTCGGTCACGGCTGTGACCGGGCAATGGTTCTTCAACATTGTCACGGCCCGTGACAAACTCGTCACGGCCGTGACAGTAGAGGGTCGGTTTTTCAGTCACGGCTCGCGATGCGTCCGTCTACGAGATCTGGACATCACGGCCCGTGACGATCATCACGGACCGTGATGTATTCATCACGGCCGTGACGGGAGTTCTGTGCGAATTTCGCCCATGTCGTCCTCTCGGCTATCGTCGTCACGGCCCGTGACATCTCCGTCACGACCGTGACGAAAAATTCCTAGACGATTTTCGCCCCGTTTCTTCTCTAAATAGTTCTGAGATTCTTTCCTTTTAGCATATTATTATATAGAGATCAATAGCCTTACATTTTCTACATTGTTTGGCTTTAAAATCTACGTTATATACATCATACATTCATGTAAAAATCTATTTAGAATCAATCCAAGAGAAAATCCTTCCTAGGACATAAACATCATATATTCATCATGGAGATTTAAAAACCAGAATCTATATCATATGATCATCACATCAAATCCATCATAATACAATAAAAAGCCCTAGCATGCATCGATCTATCATGAAAACCTATTCTAAGGGGATCCGCCATGTTACATACCTTTTTCTCGTTGGATTTTTCTTTTCTTTTCTTTTCTCTTGGATCTAGTTTCTTCTTCGTTCTTCATGTGGTGCCTCTCTTCCACTGCCTCCTAGGGATTTGGTACATATTTAGAATAAATAAAAATGACAATCCTAAGGGGGGAGGCATAGATTCATTACTTGTGTGCTTAGGAGAAGAGAAAAGAAGAGGGAAAGAGGGAGGTCTCTGACGGCTAGGGTTTTGGAAGAAGAATGCCAAAAAAGTTGGCAGATTTTCTTAAGAGGCTTATTTATAGGGTGGTCCAACCTCCAACTTATTATTTTTATTTTTATTTTCTATTTTATAAAATATTGGGTATTACAAATTTAATATTAGGTTTAAAGTTAAAAGTTTTAATAAAGTTTTAAGCTCTTATTCATATAAGGCACTATTTGACACATTTTTAAAATATCGTAGTGTATAGCACGTTGACTAAATCAATAAGTTACTTCAGGTGTTTGACAAGCATAATTAGGCTCTATTTGACATGTATTAACGATTAATAGCGAATAGCGATTAGCGACTAGAGATTGACAATTAGCGGTAGCGAGTTAATTATTAAATTTAATAAAAATGTTCAGTAAATACAATGTTTGAACCAATCAATAGATGTAAAATGACTAAAACTGATACAAACAATTATTTAATAAATTGCATATATTTATTAATATATGTGTCATAAATTTAATAACATATTTTTTATTTTAACTATTTTAGTATTAATGATAAAATAAATAATTGATCAAATGATTTGTAAGTTAATAAAATAATAATAAATAATAAAGTGATCATATAGTATAAAATAATAAGTGTATCATACAAATAATAATTAATATTAAAATATTTTAAAGGTATATCTGAAAGTAAATTTTAATACGATTGTCACTACTCTAGATGTTGGTATGTCAAGCGTCTCAAAACGTCGAGTTTTAATCGATTGTCGTTATTATTAATTATGATTGTCAAACTTTAAATAGCGTATTAACTTGGTCAACACACTTCACGTTACTATAGAAATTATTTTATAGACATGTCAAATAAGACCTTAATAATAGCGACAAATAATTGAAACTCAACGTTTTGAGACGATTGAAAGATCAACATTTGGAGTAGCTACAAGCGTATTAAAATTTATTTTTTCCAAATATACTCACAAAATATTTTAATATTAATTTACTATTTTTATGATACACTTATTCTTTTATATTTCATGATCATTTTATTATTTATTATTATTTTATTAATTTATAAACCATTTGATCAACTATTTATTTTATTATTATTTATTAATACTGAATCTGACCTCAAAGAACTTTGATGTTATTAAGAACAAACTCACTCATGATCTTTTTCCAAGGAAGCCATAGAGTGCCCTACATCTAAGTCTCCTCAATCACCAAGCGCGTCAGTCACTTTATGGAAAAGGAAGAATATGGCGGACATCTCATGTTTCTCCTTGTCCCCAGACTTCACTCTTTCAACACTTGTCTACTTCCGAAATAGTAAGGCTTGTTCCTGTCTCTAAATGTATGATCCATCGATTCACTGAGACTCTTATCGCTGGAGTCTCATATCTCTTAAAGCCCAATAAAAATAAAATTATATTATTTAATTTATGATACATATATTAATACAGAATATTTAAATAATTATTCGTACACCTTTTAGACATTTTATATTTATTGATTGATTCTAACGCTTCATTTGTCAAACACTTTTATTAAATATAATAATTAATTCACTATCGCTAATCTCTAATCGTTATTCGCTGTTAACTATTAGTACATGTTAAACAGAGTCTAAATATATATCGAATTTGAGTTTTTGAAAAAAGTTATTAAAAATCATATCATTAATGGTATCCAAATTGACATGTATTAGTCAAAGCGAAATCTCAAAAGTTGTGATAGCAATAAACAAATTTGAAGTTGTTAAATTTAAAAAATATTATTTAAATTATTTTATTAATCTTATTTTTAATCTGAACTAGAGAAACGATACAGTAGTTTACCTCCTTTGAGTTCATATATTTAAGTCATTAACGTGTTAAAAACAATGATTTAATAGTTCATCATGACTTATTATGGAAAAATAATTTTGAGTTTAATTTCACTAGGACTTATTTACTACTATATCTTCAATTGATTATCCCTTATTTTATTATCAAACTCATGATTCTCTTTTTGTAACAAAAAGTTGTTAATGATTTGGTAGTTCACATGTAGTTTTGAGTTGAACTTTGATTAGAACTTATGTATGACTATTTTTTTCAATTTACTATTACTTAGTTTTTATATCAAGCTTACGGTTTGCCTTTTGAATAATTTTTTTAATGTATCAAGTAATGATTTTTTAAATCAAACCAAACATCTAAGAAATTTCATGTGTTAAAATTTCAAACCGTAATCTATTAAGACTCCTACTAGTCCAACCAGAATATTTAAAAAAAATACTACATAGATTATAAAAAGATAAGGTAAATATTACTAATATCTAATAAAGAAAAAATACTTCGACAATAAAAAAAAAGCTTTCATGTATTTTCCCTTTATTCTTCCATGTAAACCTCTCTTATTTTTTTCCCGGTTTGACAGGTTCAATTCATTTGGGTTACACAATCGGACCGGACTGGACCAACATCCGGTTCATGTTATACCCGTCGCCGCGACCCTGTCAGCTATAAATACATCGCCTCTGCGCCACGATCGTCTCCATCCCACGACTTCTCGTCGCCGCTTCCCGATACCGAGCTCTTCCTCCGGCCGGCTGCCGGCCGGCAATCTTCCCACCCTTCTCCTTCGTCGCGATACGTCTCCGGGACCCCCGGCGAGCTGCTCTGGTGTTCTTTCGTTGTGCTGGTGACTCTTTCCGCGCCGCCATCACCGGTTCCACCCTACGCCGCCCTACCCGCCGATCGGACTGGCAGTCGACGGCGCCATCGGGATCATCTTTCGTCGTAAGTTTTCTTCTTTCTTCCAGCGCTGCACGTAAGTGATTATAATGAAACTTTTTAATGTTCGTGGATATGGTTGTGATTTTTTTTTTTGTACAGCTAATCGTGGAAGTTGTTCTGGTGCGTTCATCTCTCGGAAGAAGAAGCCCTAAAAGTTTCATATAAATTTCGGTGCCTTCATCGAATTCACAAAGGAGTTCAGATTTTTGTGGAGCTTTTTCCAATCAAGTGGTTGTCGTTGGCTTAGTTACAGGGTTCACAATGCGCTGGTGGTGTAGTCACTGCGAAGATTATTCCCCTGCTGTAAGGGTAGACACTGGATTTATGTGAGTGATTGAATTTTAGAATTTTACTTAGAAATTCCTCTGATGGTTCAATCTTTCTTATTTATTTTTGGATGTATGTTTTTTTCCTTTCGAGTGCCCAAAATTTCAAAATAAGATATGCTAAAAAAGATTATATTTTTTATTGATGCCAGATGCTGTCATACTTGTGGAAGAGTCCATGTTGAAGATATCTACTTTACTAGGCCATCTTTCACAGAGGACGGAAGTGACCAGGTGAATTTAACTTTCAGTTGCTTGTGGTGAATTATGCTATATTTGCTTATTCTGTAACTTCATGCATATACGATGATTACTCTCACTTTCTCTGATTCATCCAACTGTCCAGGTATCTTTAATTTTAGCCATATGCCCAATGAAAAACCATCCACTGCCGGTTTCTGAGATAGGGGATTGGAAGGGCCAATGATAATCTGAAAAACTAGAATTGCATACTTAATTAACATGTAGAAGTCTGTTTCCTGACAACTTTTACGAAATTAACCAATATAAAGGGTAGTGGCAAATTGAGATTCAGACCTTTTACGCAAGCAATGTAGTAACGTCCTGCATTCTGTTTCTTCAGCAGATTGTGTGATATCCTAATCCAACATCATATCAGCTTTTCAAATGAAATGTAGTAACAAAAGTAGTTTGATTATGCTACCGCCTAAGGCCAGATATATACCTAGTTCAAGAAATATGTCATGGACTTACATTAACACCATAAGTTTTTGAAAAAAAAAAGACTGGGAAGTTATTCCCACCCCTACCCATCCACCTATACAAAAACAAAAAAAAAAAAGATAGAAACTTAGGATTACCTTCGTCAACTTCACCCACACAAAAATAAAAAAATAATTGTAACTTAGAATTACCTTCATCAACTTTATTTTAGGGGAACTACCAGCATCAATTGTAAAGGTTCAAACACAAACACAGATTACTCATTCACCATGATTTATCATAATTAACATGGACATCAACTCTCCTTCACAAGAAAAAAGACAAGAAATAAAGGTATGAATTTGTTCTGTTAATTTATAGTGTACAGAAATGCTATTAAGCACCTCTGTTAGATAATGAATGTCCAGAGCTGCTCAATCATAGGAATGTGGATTCACAAGGTGAGGAAGAAAAGGTGGATGATAGACTTGGTTTATTTTATGCCGATTCATTTTTTTAGGAGTGAAATGATTATGTATAAAAGGATATTAATATGGGACTGAACAAAACAATGACATGATTTATATTTAAACTTTACACTGTTGAGAAAATAATTAAGAATTGAAATAAACAGAACAATGATCCAAGTAGTATTAAGAGCATATAAATCATAGTAACTTCTCACTCATTTCAGATTGTATAAAATAAAAAATAAATCTAAAGAAGCAATTGCATTTTTCTGGAAGTGTCTGGTTTTCCAAATTCAGACAATTATTTGAAAAGCAGGTACTTAGGATGTGTCAAGAGTTTTTTAATAGCTTAATCTTGGTAGGATAGATATTTGTGGTATGGTCATGGATTAACCTTTAACGTAACCCAATAGACAGTGGTCTCCAATGCTTCGATACTTAAACTCCTGTTGGCTAAGCACTTTGATCTATTTTGTTTTTTAGTTTTTGCTTTTCCTTTGATTTTTATTTTTTATTTTTTTTACAGGCTGACCATGAAAGTACCGGGAAGCTGAAGGAAGAGCAAGATACTGCTGATTCAGGAGTCAAGAACAACGAAGCAATTGATCTAGTGGTGACTGAGAACAGTGAGAATCCTGGTGGGGCATATGAAGATATCAAGTTTGGTGAAATATATGATAGCAGTGATGAGGACGAAGACGATAACTTATTCTTGCAACTCTTGAAGAATAACTTTTGATTGATTTAATCATCAGATGATAGAACATCCAATAGATAGACCTGGTAGATTATGGAACTCCTGAATTTTGAGGTGCATAACATGTGAGCAATCTTTGTAGTGCAAGTCATTGGGTATTTTTGTGGCAACCCTTTAAAACACAAGGCACAGCACATGAATTTTCTCGTATTTTCATTACATCGAATCTTGGACTTGAAATTTTCTTTAGTTACTTAATCGAATTTAGAATCTGAAATCAGTTGTGGAAATATACTTATTATCAATTGATTCGTTAAGAAACATCGCATGGATGTGCTTGTGTTTGATCATTAGCTTATCCATCTTGATATGATATGGACTTATGCTCTTCATCATGTTTTTAACCTACTTTTAGGGTCACGTGAACAAATGCAAACACTTTTTGCTAATCTTGTTAAGAATTTCTTCACCCTTAAGTTTGTAGTTCAAAACGAGAAGAGATCTAGAAGAAAATATAGGTACATGTTTGACTGAGACTAATGAGCTTATAGCTCAAAATATGTTTTTAAATCTTACAGTAGTGATATCGAGAAAAGAAACATAAAGTAGTGATATAAATGTATACAAAATGGATTGTAGAATATGAATTTTGCAAGTTAATCTGGTTGGCGATGTTTAGTCCAATCGGCACAAGAAAGATTTCATTGTTTGCAAGAACTAGGTTCAAAATGACCATTGTTATGTACATGATGATAAAGAATAGGGACGTCGGCACTACTCAAGGCATGCCGAAGGGCAGCTAGCAGTATCAATGGTGGTACTGCAGTAGTCGCACTTCATCTTGAGCTCAACAGCAGAGTCCGGAAGAGGAAGAATGTGAACCTCAGCTTCACCTAGGAGATCATCTTTACTACCTGGAAAGAAAATAAATGAAATTTTAACTGAAAAAAGATGTATCTGAAGAGAGAAAGAGAGAGAGAGAGAGAGAGAGAGAGAGAGAGAGAGAGACCTGAAGTTGACATTGACTTCGGGAGTATCTCTTCTTCAATTTCCATCTCCTCCACATCTATGAAATCATCCTTGAATACTTCCTGATAAACAATCAAAGAAGCTTAAATACATGCTAATCCTCAGGCAAAAATAGTCAAGACATCAATTGCTATATCAAATTTGAGGCACATTTTTTTAATCAATCAGCATCAATTAACGTTGATATTAATGCTCAACACACATACACACAAATTGGCAACACATTTACTTGCACATTGAAATAAGCTTGAATATAAAGAAGGCATGAAAGATGAGCAAAAAATGAAGCTGCATATTTCAAGCTAACTTCAATTCTCACAACATGATAAGGAAAAAACTTTGCTTTAGGTACCTTTTAACCAAAAATTGTGAAACATCTTTGATGAGGAATAGGAAATGAAACCATCCAGGCAAGGAGTAAAGAAGATGGATGTCATTGTCTAAGATGCATTGGAAAGCTGGGCCACTTACCTTCTTCACTGGCAACACAAGATCACAGGTCATATCTGACCATTCATGTACAGCAGCCATCACATTCTCCAGTTTCTTCTTTACACCTGAAACCATGAGAGTTTAATCTATGTGATCACTGATTGAGCAGTTAATTTATACGAAGAATAATAAGGTCCAAATGAAGGTCCCTTACGTGTTTCCTCAGCATTCTTCTGGACCTTCTGCAAGTCATTTCCAGTAAAATGGACCAGCTCAATTCCCTCCTTTGCCCATTCATGGCATATTTTTATCTCTTCATCAGTCAGAATCTTGCTCTTCGAAACCTTCTTGGTGGTTCCACGGGCACGGGAATCAGAACTATCAATCAGAACCGAATCCTTCGAGGGACCAGTAGCTGGAAATTTTCTAGTATTCGATACATCCCTCAAAGGCTTTCGATTCTGGTGGTCAATGTTTGATAGATCTGCAAACGGCCTGCGAAGCTGACGCCCATTCTTTGCAATCTTTGGTCGATCAGCCTTTGAGGCGCCACCACCATATTTTCCTAGCAATGTCAAAACTCTTAGAAAGAATTGAAACAAACAACATCAATCCTGAAATTCAGCTTACAAATGTTTAAGGTCAGCTGGTACCTATATCACTGCACAGATTTTCAGTTTGCTGAACTGCTGTAGCTCGAAAAGCCATTGGGCTCAACAGCAGAGATTGTGAACAACACCTAAATGTCAATAAACATAAGATCCTATATGTTGGGAATATACAGGGCGAGGGATCGACCAAGAATCAAAACAACGAATAAAACGAGAAAGAAAGATTGACACACAGATTTTTAACGTGGTAAAACCCTCTTGATCATGTGAACAAGAGGGAAACATCCACGGGCAAAGGAGGCCGCCACCAAAGAGTTTTTACTATCTCAGAAGAAGAGAGTACATCATAAAACCCTAACCCATATTTATAAGGGTCCATACCGCGGGGGGC